>CM045761.1:103093304-103293304 GCA_025200525.1 Camellia lanceoleosa | reverse complement strand
AGCGGAGAATTTTGATACCACAACTTTCAATGTCATTGATTTCAAAACAGAGTTCTCTTGCCCTTGCATACAATTGAAGTTGTTTTTATTACATTCATAACGAAAACTTGAAAGAACTAATAAAGCAATAAATCTGGGGCATAGTCAAGTCAGGTGTCCCTGCGCCCCCTTCCAGAGCTGGTTGAAGCCTCCGATGCCAACCTAGGCCCAACGTGTGCTTCTTCATTGAGCCAATCGGCACTTTCGTCGGATAAAGTGGCCCGAAGATAGAGGCGAGGGGCAGGCTCTCTAGCCCTCCAGGCAGAAGTATGTCGGGCAAGGTGTGCACCTCGAACCGGGAAAGTGGTTGTGTACTCAATCCCCTCCGGAGGACAAGTCTGATCATGGCCAAGCGGCCTTGAGAATGCGGAATGGGAAATAAAATACATGATGAGTCAAGCCGACCAACGGATCGGTATCTTGAAACATGCTATAGCTCATCATGGGAAGGTTAAGCCAGGACGGCGCCAAGCAATGCAATCGGCCAGACAAATTGCACATCCATTCAAACCGCCTATCCACATCAAGGGCATCGACGAGGCGTTGTCGAAAAGTAGCCACAATTTGAATAAGCGGGGCAGAGTCCACAACTCTCAATTTGTCCATCAACCATATCACGGGGAGGGATGAAAAATGAGAGAATAAAGAATAGAGATGTGCGATGAGAGAAAAAGTAAGATAAGGGTTTTGTGAGAAAAGCAGGCAGGGCAGTGATGTGAGCGAATACATATGTGAGCTTGGGTGGGAAACATTACTGCGGCGATAGTGGACTCCTGCGAACTGGTTGTTTCCGGCGGTGGAAAGCATCCAAGCCCATCGGTGTCTCGGCGAGTCATGGCAATGCAACTCTTTCCCTCTTTCAAGCCTTGTGCAACCGATCGAGCGGATGCTAGCTCCTCCGGGCGAGGCGAGCGAAAATGAGATAGCATGCACAAGCATAGCGCATGTTGTCGGAAACCTTGCCAATGATGGTTGCTACGGTCACCGGCATCGGAGAATCGGTAAATCAAGCTCGGGATATCAACAAGCCATTACCAATCGAGATCGAGCATCATGCGTTGAAACCACATATCCGCCCTAAAGCTTGGGTGTGGCCAAAAGCGAGGCGAGGCAAAATCTCTTACGGCGTTCAGACTCCATCAAGACTTGAAAATCTTGAAAGTAGGACATACCTCTTGTCGCGAAGCTAAAGACATCGTCACCGGGTTCCAAAACCTTGCAGCGACATGGAGGAAAGGAAGGTGCAGTGGAGTGCGCCTCAACGAAAATAGTGCATTTAGGCCGAAACCCCGGAAGTTCAACTTTTCCGAGCCATCTAGAGAAGAAATCCAAGATGTGAGATTTTCTGCGAGAAATGCCTCCATTTTTGTGAGAAACGGTGATGAAATGAATAAGTTCCAAGGCTGGGGCTTTTATAGAGGGGTAAAACACTATTCAAAGGACAAGTGTCAAAATTCTGGGGGTTGCGGAGGAAGTGGCCGGCCGGCCATCTATCCTAGTAGGCCGGCCACCCTCTAATTCCCAGATACAAAATGTGTTTGGCCACGTGTTGGTCCTGTTTCGCCCCCCGGAAGGAAGTTTGAAGCAGTTCTAGGCATCGGGAACGTCGAAGGCCTCCATTTCTCTCAAATTCGGATGCGTTTCATCACCCAGATCATTCGTCCGAAGTACGCTTTGTTGTATTTTGCTTATCGAGTTGTTGCTTTGTTTGTCGAGTTGTAAGTTTTGTCATTTATCGCATTTTGTGTTTTGAGTTATTACTTTTTATGCAATTTTGTTAAGTCTTGTTTATCGAGTCGTTAACATTGATTGTACTTTGTTTATCGAGTTGTAAACTTGCTAAGATTCTATTATTTCTTCTTGGCGAGTTTTTGATTTGTTCGTCGGTTCATTACGACCGGTAAATACACAAGGCACATTTTCATTCAATTCCATTTTGTGCAAAATGATGCGGTGCGATGCTAAGAATTTCAAATACAAACATCTTTTCAAAAACTGTTTCATTCCATCATGTTTTTCAACAAAATAAAGGTACAAGTTTTACAAGAAATAAAACTGCCTAACAATATGCAAAGTGCTACAAAACTACTAGCGAAAAGTAAAATAAAGCAGGAAATAACATCAATCTCCTCGGGAACGGGAATGAGGAGGTCCTCTCATCCTCTTCTGCGGGATGACCTCTGCACCATCATCATCATCCGGGTCAGAGCTATCATCCTCCGGATCCCCCTCAGCCTCATCTCCACTCCCGGAACCAAGACCGGAGCCTCCCTCCCCAGCGGATGTCTCGGACTCACGGTCTGCGACCTCCTCCTCCTCCTCCTCATCAATAATAGGTGCCCTACGCCTGCGGGACGACTCTGCTCCTCGAGCTCCTTGAAAAGGCCTAGATGGCCCAGCTCTCTGAGAAGGCCTGGCTGGCCCAGCTCCTCGAAAAGGCCTAGATGGCCCGATTACCTCGCCCTCCACGAGAAGGCCGGATGGTCCGACTGTGCAAAAGCATACAGGAGGCATCTGAAAATGAAAAGTTCAAATACATCGGTTCAAATATGAAGCGGATCACGAGTACAAAATCACGAATGGAGTGTGTGTTAGATGTGCTCTACGACTTATCAATGACAAGATGTTCAAAACGAATATATCATCGAAATATGCTAAATCTGAGGAAGATGATGAGCGATGCACCTGCGCCCATGATGGCCATCTGTGCCTCCCTCCGTAGGATCATGCCCTCGAATGTGGCGGACATCGGCGACTCGTCAGTGTGTACTCAAGCTGAAACTGCAAATACAAATGCAAAACTATCAGCGGAGGAATGAATGTCCAAATATCTGACTGGTAAATCAAAGCTGTAAAACATACCGGGGGCGAATCAGGGTCTCTGACATATCTATGGTCAGGAAGAGGAGGCTCTAGCGGGACACAGTAAGGAGTCGAACCGCCAACTCGTCAACTCGATCGGCATGTCGGCCACCGGGATGATGATGAAGAGACGGAGGGATCGGAGGAATCGAACTACCTCTACCCTAGATGCACCAGCCCTGCTAGAGGAAGGGATACCCGTAGCACCGGCGCGACTCGAAGATGGCATACCAGTAGGCCTCGATTGGCGAACACGCACTCCGTCAGGGGGCATCGGATATATCTGACGGTAGGTGGCGTAGTCTCCCTCCATGAGATATAACAAAGCATCGGTGCCTGTATGGCACTAAAGACCTCTGGCGAGAAGTCTATCGGCGATCCGCATAGTGGTGGAGAATGCAGCGGGAGGTCTGAGAATCGTACCCCCATACCTGACGAAGGAAGCGTTCCCCCAGGAACCATGCCCTGCCAACTGGTGCTCCGAGCAGGAACCTATACTGGGAATTAGTCGATCCTCCGGGATACTGATATCGGAGACTATCACCAAAGACGCCCGAGGCGCCAAATGTCTGCGGATAACGATTGCATAAATCAATCAATCGAGAGTATACAAAGCGGATCAAAGATGAAAATGAAAAGGCGAGAGTTCTAAAATACCTCTGTCGCCGCACGATATCAAAATCTTTATCGCGAAGTAGAAGAGTCTCTCGAGGTCTCGCTCGGTGCTCGCCCTCGAATACTAATGAAAGCAGAGTCATAAGGAGTCCGCCACCTCCATCTCCGGAGCTAATGTGGTAAAGTATCGTACACCCATAGTGAGAAAGCGATGAGAATGTGAATACAAAGTGCTAAAAGGCGAATCTGAGTGCAAAGTCGCCGTGTGTGCAATGAACAAGTAATGAGAGCGAAATGTAAACCAAGAGGATGAGCGTACCTCCCAAGCTCTCAATAGCCGCCAAGTAAGTCCCCGTCGCGAGAAATTTGCATTCATGTAACAATAGAGGGTAGCCAAGCGCCACCCAGTCGTATCGGCCGACTGTGATAGGTCCACAGGCGCTCGAAGATATAACCCAGCAGTGTTCCCCTATCGGCAAGCAGTGGTGCCAAAGAGGAACATGAGGAAGCCGCAGACATCTTGCTCAACCTCCTCGGGAGACTCGGGCTCCATCTCGGCCTCGAGGAAATGGGAAAGAACAGTGTATCGGACTCTCCGGAAGCTCTGTCTCTGGTGGGCGAGCCCCCAGCAGATATGTCCATCGGCCTCCCACTCTCTCATATCCTCGTTGTAAGTAATGTGCCAACCGCCTATGTCTAGGCGGTGAGCCTGTGAGAAGTCCAGTGAGGTCATGGTCAGGTCCCGGTGGCGAGAAAAGTGAAAGGCTGGTGGTGTCCCACCATCTCTCCACTAAGCGACTAACAATGTCCTCTGGCGGGCGGGCGTGCTAATCCCACGAGAATGGTCCAACCTGCTAGATCAACTAGATCCCGGGACTGACCTCAGGAAGCTCGGCATACCAGGTCTCATGGCGATGGGCCGTATCCTCGTCAATGCAGTCAACTGCATTCAAAATAAATGCATGTGTTCAGTACACTACAAAATGCAAGCCGTGTGCAAATAACAAGCTGTGAGCAAATGAAATGAAGAAGCTATGTGCAAATGAACTCTTAATCAGTGGGCTGTGTGTTCACTTCGTATCTGGGCTGTATTATCAGTAACTCTGTGTTTGGGCTATGTGTTCACCATCAACTTGGTTTGCGTGTTCAGAAAATCAGAGTTTGGGCTGTGTGTTCTACTCTTAATCGATTAATGTGTGTTCACCATCAACTTGCGTGTTCAAAAAATCGAGTTTGGGGTATGTGTTCTACTCTTAATCGATTAATGGTGTGTGTTCACCATCAACTTGGCTGCGTGTTGAAAATCGAGTTTGGGCTGTGTGTTCTACTCTTAATCGATGTAAGTGTGTGTTCACCATCAACTTGAACTGCGTGTTGGAAAATCGAGTTTGGGTGTGTGTTCTACTCTTAATCGATGTGGTACGTGTGTTCACCATCAACTTGGGCTGCGTGTTGAAAATCGAGTTTGGGGCTGTGTGTTCTACTCTTAATCGATTGTGGCTGTGTGTTCACCATCAACTTAATTGCGTGTTGAAAAATCGAGTTTGGGTTTGTGTGTTCTACTCTTAATCGATGTGAAACGTGTGTTCACCATCAACTTAGATGCGTGTTGAAAATCGAGTTTGGGGCGTGTGTTCTACTCTTAATCGATGTGGTGTGTGTTCACCATCAACTTGATTGCGTGTTCAGAAAATCAGAGTTTGGGGCTGTGTGTTCTACTCTTAATCAGTGTGGGCTGTGTGTTCACCATCAACTTGGACTGCGTGTTCAGAAAATCAGAGTTTGGGACTGTGTGTTCTACTCTTAATCAGTGTGGGCTGTGTATTCACCATCAACTTGGACTGCGTGTTCAGAAAATCAGAGTTTGGGCTGTGTGTTCTACTCTTAATCAGTGTGGGCTGTGTGTTCACCATCAACTTGGACTGCGTGTCCAGAAAATCAAAGTTTGGGGCGTGTGTTCTACTCGTTAATCAGTGTGTGCTGTGTGCTCACTTTCAAATTTGGGCTGTGTGTTCGACAAATCAGTGTTTGAGCCGTGTGTTCAATTCTTAACTAATGTGTACCGCGCATTCACAATCAATCAATCAAGGGGCCTAGTGTTTTAATTTGGCGATTCAAGTGTTGAAACTACATGTTAGGATCACGAGCAAAGTACTATGTCATAAGCTAAAAGCGTGTGTTTAAGCATGGCAAAGTTCTGAGAATGCATGAAAATCAGAAAATAAAGTAAAATACCTCTCGTGCATCATGAGAGAGGTCTTGCTCGACTCTCATAAAAAGTAAATCCCGGGTGCCCGGTCGTTGAACCAGTAAAAAGCGAAAAGGCTTCAGCGGAAGTGTGTGTCTGGTAGGCGTATCTCCGGGAATGAAAAGGCGGACTCTCGAGGCGGTGTCATAATGTCAAAGTCATCCCGGCACTGGAGGACCTCCGCCATGAGGAAAATCACCGCCATTTCAAGAGATCTGCAAAAAGGAGCAAAAATGAGCAAAATGGGCCAAAATTGGAAAAAAGTCAACAAAAGTCAACTCAGGAAATGAAAAAGTCAACAAAAGTCAACTCGAGAAAATCTTCCAAATATTGAGACAAACTTACCTCAAGTGGTGACAATGAGAAAAGAGCCCCAAAATCAAAATTTAGTCGGCTCAAAGTGCTTAAAAGCGAAAGATTTAGCGGAAACAACTTGCGTGGAAGTAGAAAAGCGCATATAAAATGCAGATCTGAAGGAAAAAATGGTTTTGGGAGCAAGGGAAGGAGTTTTCACAGCTTTGGTAGTGATTTCGGAATGAATGGAGGTGCATATATATAGAAATGAGAAAAATGACCAAAATGCCCCTGCTTTTGGGCAGGTGGCCGGCCGGCCACCTTTTCTGGCTGGCCGGCCATTTGCTTTTTCTTTCCTGGTCGGTGGCCTCCCCAAGGTCAACCACCTGGCCGGTGGTGTTCCCCACTCCCCCCTCTAGCTCCCTGCAAATTTTGAGGAAGATCGGAGTTCCCAGGACCTGAAAAAGTTCAAGAAAAGTGCACTTTCTGGCGCGAAATTGCTCCGTCGGAACTTCAGCTGCAATTTCTGACGTGTGTCTCACCGTTACTCATCAAAATCAAGGTGTATCCTTTTTGAATATGTTACAACCTCTCCGGGAGGTGAATCAGAGGCCGCGATCAAGTTGCCTTCACCGCAATGCGCGTTTTCTTACTCGTTGTTTCGCAACAAACGAGCATCCTGATTCGCGCTCATTTTGCATCGTTTTGCACATAACTTGTATTCTCATGAACATTTTACATTGTCATCCATGATTTCTTGGTATACCATACCTCTGTGCTTGAGCATGCGTTGTCACGCACGTTCTTTTCTCGCGTTGCGATGCATTCACTTCTTGAAACCTTTGCGTGTGTCACATTTTTGGAACCATAGGAATAACATTGAATATATGTTGTTAGCATATTGTTCTTGTTGAATTTCTCTCTTTTGCGAGCCGCGATATTGTATGTACGGTTCATTTGAAATTTGGTGCGACCCGACGAATCAGCGAGTATCGTATCTTCTCCGTGTGAGACGCGACGAGAATTGAATAATTCTCCGCATTCCTAACTGCATGAAATGTAGTTGTTGCTTTGCATTCTTGCTTAAAACTGTTGCATCTATTTGCGAATACTTGCCTCATTACAGCTTGCTGCATTTGCATGATCATTTGGCTCTGTGCATGTCGCTTTGCATCTTGCCCCCCCTGCCTGCGGGCACGTATCTTTGTTCATCTTGTATGATTGTCTAAGTCTTCGGCCTTGTCAAAAATGGGTCGTCTCTAGGCTTTGACATTCACTCCCGTCACTTCTTGACTTAGAGTTACATCAAGAGAACAGCTGTAGACACCCCATTTTTGACCGACCTTAAGACTCAGACGTCACCGATTGAGCGCTCAGTGATGTTGCATATTGCGCTCGTTTAGAAGTCTCAGAGTCGCGGCCGTGCACCCTGCCTTCGGACTTCCGAACTTTCTTTTATGCTTTGTCTCGGTTTGCGAACCAGACTCGATTTTCTCAGTTTTCCTTCCTGAAGGGAGGGAGAGGTCCCATAGACTATCTCCCGGTGGCCGTGGGCTACCTTTAAGTGGCCGTAGGAGCCATTTGCCATTCGAGCCCGGTTCCGGTTTTGAACCGTCGGGCCGTGTGCCTCGGTTGGGACCACCCAACCATCTCCGACTCCTCCGGTTCTTGGCGGTACCTCTGTTTTATCATAACGAGGACAGGGGTCTTAGATACCCACTGTGGCCAAACACCGCTTCGATTAAGCTTTTTAGCGGGCCCGAACCTCGCAGTTTGGCCCCCGAGCATTCATTTTGCATTGGTTTTTGTTCATTTTTGGCAGGTACCTCTGTTTTATCATAAGGAAGGTCACTGGAGGGTGGGATCCTAGCAATTGTCTCAGCAACCAGTTATGCTCTTCCGGCGCCCTCCGGGGCCCGTTTTTCTCACTTCCGGGCTAATGTTGAGCACCCTAGGGCCATTTTCTTCGAGCCAAAACCACATATTCGTGTTGTACACATATGGGAGGATCCTAAAAAGTGGTGCTCGGCCAATAATTATTCCTTTCATTTTTGAGCCTCTCCTAGGGTTGGATTGTTGTTCCTCCTTGTTCAGAGTTGCCAAATTCCAACCACAAGGCCTTGAAGAGGAGACATGGGAGGACACCAATGTATAGAGCTCGGCTAGTAATTTTCATTTCCATTTTGCCCCTAGCCGGCCGGCTGCGGCCACCTCCAATAAAGGTGGCTAGCCGGCCTACATCCTCTCAGTGCACACTTTACAATTTGTATATTTGTTTCCCAGAATAAGACACATGTCAGGGGATATTTTGGAGGGGAATACTTGGGTGCATTTCCCCCCACCTTTACACCCCTCCTTTTGTCCATATAAGGCAGCCAAGAACTTGTCCCAAGGGTTAGAAAATTTGCTCTCAAGCATACATACACTCCTCTATCTCCATTTCTCTAAAATCTTCAAGTTTTGGTGCCTTTTGTTCATCATCATCAAGCACTACCATCACCACTCCATTTCCAGCAACAAGAAGAGGTCCTTAGAGGCTTAGAAGCAACATTTCTCAAGTCAAGAAGCAAGGAAAGAAAGGTCTTCAAGGGTGAGTCTCAATCCCTCTCTTTTACACCATTTTCTTGTCTCTTTTCTTAATCCTACTTGCTCACTGTTTTGAGTTCCGACCAACACTGAAAGTGGTCCTCTTTTGAGCTATTCTTGATGTTTTTTTAAGGGCTCAACCCTGTTTGAGCCCTCTATCTTACACTTCCTTCAATACCGCCTTATATGCCATTATTTTGCATTGAATATTTGGCCTATGTGTGATCTGATTTGGAGCATCTCATGAACTGATATTGTGCTTATTTTGAGCCCCTATTCAATATTGAAGAAGGGTTCAACCTTGTTTTCATGCTCCATATATCACTTGCTTTGAATCCATGTTTTACCCTTGTTTTTGCATGCTTCATCTAGCTTGTGGGTGATCTGTTTTCGAGAATGATATAAACTGTGAGTGGGCCTATTTTGAGCCCCTCTTCAACATTGAAGAATGGCTCAACCCTTTTTGGCCTCTCTATCATCTACTTGCTTCATAATCTCTCATATTTACCGTAAACTTGCATGATTTGTTTAACCTACATGTGGTTTGTTTTGGAGCATGTCATGAACTGTGAGTAGGATTATTTTATGTCCCTCTACAACATTTTAGAAGGGATCAACTTCATTAGGGGTCTCCATGTTATACTTGTCATTATACCCCTCTTTGGCCCTCATTTTGCATGCTTTGTTAGGCCTATGTTGCTCCTGTTTTCGGCCATGATCAGGTCTGTAAAGAGTCATATTTTGTCCTTTTCTTCATGTTTTGTTAAGGGTCTTAGGATGTTTGGTGAATGCTTGGTATACCTCTCTTTATAGCCCTCTTTTGGCTCATATTTTGCATGCAATGTTGAGCATATCTACATACTGTTTTGGGGGTTTTCATAAGATGTAAATGTTCATATTTTTGGCCCCTCTTCAGTGTCGTAGAACTGTATTTTCAGTTTGAGCATTGCGTATACCATTTGCTTCATTGTTCCTTCTTTTTCCCCATTTTTGCATGCTATTTTTTGCCATACTTGTGATTGTTGTTTGGCCTTACTTTGTACTGAAAAAATGCTAGTTTAGGGGCTTCCTAGCATCCGTCTTTACACTTCATGTCCATGTTGTGCATGTTTGGCATAGCCGCAAGTCATTTCGGGCACTTAGCATAGCATTTCGGGCATCGGGTGTAATTTTGCTATAATTCGGGGGCTGTTTTTGCATCATTTTGGCTGCTGAAATTTGCATTTTCCATATGCCATATGCCACGTCTCATTTGCATGCCATTTTATGCCTTAGGGCCATTGCCTCGGTTTGCGTGCCCACGGGCACGCATTTCGAGGCACTTCATTTTCATCTCCCGGCTTCTTATGTGAGTATGGCTGAGTCCCTCTCTCACATTAGTATAAGTCCAATCTATATTTGGAGTGACATTTCATACCTTGATGCCATTGCCTCGGTTTGCGTGCCCATGTGCACGCATTTCGAGGCACTTCATTTTCATCCATCGGCCTCTTATGTGAGTGTGGCTGAGGCCCTCTCATGTTAGTGTAAGCCCAATTTGCATTGTGTATGCCATTTCATTCCGTATGTCATTGCCTCGGTTTGCGTGCCCGTGTGCACGCATTTCGAGGCACTTCATTTTCATCCGACGGCCTCTTATGTGAGTGTGGCTGAGGCTCACTCATGTTAGTGTAAGTCCATTTTGCATTCTGTATGCCATATTAGTCTCCTTGCATTGCATATGCCATTGCCTCGATTTGCGTGCCCGCGTGCATTTCGGCACTTCATTTTCATTCACCGGCCTCCTGTGTGAGTGTGGCCGAGGCTCACTCATGTTGGTGTAAGCCCATACCGCATCGCATATCTCTTTTTAGTCCCATTACATCCGTATGTCATTTTCTCGGTTTACGTGCCCGTGGGCACGCATTTCGAGACATCTCATTTTAGGTTCATTGTATATCATATTTCAGGCCGTTTCGTGCCTTTATGTCATTTTCTCGGTTTGCGTGCCCGCATGCACGCATTTCGAAGCATCCCATTTTCATAGCATTATGTGTGTTAGGATTGCATGTCATGCATATTGCATCGTGTTCGGGATAGGAGTTAGCCCGGGCACGGGAAACGAGGCACGTTCCGTACTCCGAGTGACAGAACGGGTCTCAATTCCCAAGTCATCGACACTCCGGATTACCCATGATGGAGTTAGGTTTTGTTGTAGCATTCATCTGCATTCACCCCATATTGAGTTGTGCAATCCGACTCCTCGGCCATCATGCATCGATATGCGTGATTGGTGGCACGAGGATCGAGGCATGCATATATTTGTGAAATACATTGCTATGCCCCTCTCCTGCTCTCTGTTGCAGCAAAATGAAGAATCAGCAACTTTCCCGAGTCTGGCACGCATTTCGAGAATCGTCGCAAACAGAGGCTAATTGGGGCATCCCAGTGGATTTCCGCGCAAAGGCATCCGGGCATGCATCATTTCATCATCCGGAGCAGAAGCAAGGCAGTCCCTGGCTTGCATGCCAGTTTTACAGCTTTCTTAGTTAATTTGTTAATTAATTAGGAATTTGTATATTATTGATTTGTATTATTTGAATTTGTATTATTCTTTTATTCGGACATTGATTGTATTATTTATTGGACCCTCTGCGCGAGGGCATAATTGTAATAAGGGTGTGTGAGTGTGATGTATGTCTTCCAACCCCCACTTCTTTCTCCCTTTTATTTACCTGCATATGATGGTTAGGTATAGGGGATATTTCAATTAGCATCTGATGTAATGACATGTTTGCATCATTCATCTGTTTTGCATGCAGACTCGGCGCATCACCTAGCTGCATTTGTATTTCAATTCCAAATTGAATACGTGATAGTTGTAGCATTTCATATGCCATGTTTAGAATAGCCGAGCCTGCTATAGTTTGCATTTTTGCATGTGTTGCATTAGGCAATTCTGTATACTTAGGATCCATGCATGGATTTCTAATCGGCTTTTGTTTTGGCTTGGAGTACTATGTAAGTTTTATGCTTTAGCATCCTTGCATGTGTGTGAGTGTTGCCATGAATAGCATGCTTACTATGAGGCTATGTGCTTATGTGATATAACTGCCTTGAATGCCTGTGGATGGAGGTTGGGTTACTTGGATTGGACAATTCATCAAATGTTTGTTTTAAGCCCACTAGATAGTGGCAAAATCATGTTTTCTAAGCCCACAGGGGTGGCAAATCACGTCTTAGCCTACTGCGGGTAGCACCATCAAACCATTTTCAAACAAACAAACATGAAATGTTTTGTTCCAATTCAGCGATTCGGTCTATACTTGTATCTTTGTCGCATCACATAGTAACCTAGGCTAATAACAGGAATAAGAACTCACAATGTTTTCAAAATCGATATCATGGTTAGTAGAGGCGGTCTTTGGCCGGCGAGAAGTGCTCCGCAGTGACCTTCCCCAATCGTACTCAAGTTCCCGAGCCGAGGCAACTTTGGTGATGACGGACACGTGGCCTTTGGCACCGAGTCAGGGTTTCCTAAATTTCCGATTTTAAAATATTTAGGTGGCGACTCTGTATCTGGCGAAGCAGTCCATGTTTGGCACTTCTTTCAAAAAAATCTGTTTTCAAAAACGATTTGCTGGATTTGGACTCTTCGGTTCAAGATTAAGAACCGTGACATTTGAGTCCTTCGAACTGTAGTGACCCAATATCGAACCAGAACGGGGGGGACTCGCACTCCCTTTTCCCCGGGATGCGTTCGGGGACGTCTACAGTTTCTGGCGACTCTGCTGGGGATTTACAGAACTTGACTCGAACTCGTGATATCTGGTTTTGACTACACTTGTGTATTTCTTTGCATTGCATTTGCATTGGTGCGCCTAGGACACCGTGTTTGCCATCTGCTATTCCTGAGCGGTTTGCCGGAGGCTTGTCTTGTCAAGGCATGTCCATAAGGCTGATCGATTACGGGCTCTGCCAGTATGGGAACACAAACCCCGGTTTTACCGGGGCACCCTTTTTGACCATTCGACCTAGTGCATATTCGGATCCATAGTGACCATTCCAAACTAGGACAGGTTGCTTACCCGTTTATAGGTTGTTTGAAGCCGCTGCGTGCGTAGTGAAACCCTAGCTCCTGACAAAATAGGACAGGGAAACCCTGCCCCCAACGTAGGGGTGTTTTCAGCTCTCACTTATCTGCTATGTGCTTGTTAGAGTGTGCCTCTACAGGGAATGCATGTATTAGTTGAGTTTGGGCATCAGGCCTGCGGGCACCAGTCAGTATCTGAGAATCAGTTGTCTGTGAGTATCCGATTCAGTTTCGGGTTTCGGGGAACAGTGATACAGGGACAGTGACCAGTGATTGAGGACAGTGTATTTTCAGCTTATCAACTGCGTGTTGTATGCCCGACTATGTGTTGTGTATTTGATTTAAGCTGTTATGCTGCCCGTTTTTCTGGTTATTTATTTCCTTTTCGCTTTATTATCTTTTTGCTAGGGCAGTTTTTAGCACGATTACTTCCGAACCAATAGATACCCCCCAAGCACTTTGGACACGAGGTCGCCGACTCAACCGATCCGAGGATCTCGTTGACGGACATCCGGTGTTCCACTCTCTACCCCCAGTTATCCGAAGAAGGCCGAGAAGGCGCAGCGTGTCGGAACAGGGATTACCGGGACAGAGGGCTGCTTTGACAGTAAACAATCAGGCTGAGATTTCTGTGTCTGCCGTAGAAGTACATTTACCGGCCATTCAGATGGAACAGCAGAATATGTCAGGGATGGAGGCGATGATACGCCAGATGCATGAGAGCATGAGGCAGATGCAAGATGATGCCACCCGCCAAGCGGAATTTTCCAAACAACAAGTTACGCCATGGCCCAACAGCCGAGCCGACATTAGGCTGCAACAGCAGAACGCAACGTCTGCTTCACATCAGGGTCCTCCTCCACCAGCGGCTCCGCTACCTGAGCAGGCATCCACTGGTCAGAACACCCCGCCAAATCCTCAGAATGTCCTCCCAAATACTCAGAATACCTTACCCGATGTCCGGAATACTCAAGAGGACATAGGTCTTCCAACGGGGCCGGCTCCGCCCCCACTTCTGCCGCAACTGTCCAAGAATCTCACACCTAACCACTCGGACTCTCCGTTTGAGTTCGAGGTAAATCATACATCGTCGAGTAAGCCGAAAGCTTTTTAAGAAATCACAAGGGTGAAGGCCATCCTGCACATTGAAGATGGCTACACCGACGGCCGCGTGACATCGCCGGATAGATTCAAGATGCCCCAGATTGATCGTTTTGACGGATTAGGGGATCCTATGGTCTATCTCCGGCTATTTTCAGACATCTTGAGGCCAATGGGCCTAACCCGACCACAGAAGCTTTCTTTATTTGGCAGAACTTTGTCGGGGGTGGCGGCCATTTGGTACGCAAAATTGGAAGACGATGTGAAGAGAAATTGGGATGAGTTGACTGAGGCCTTCGTTGCTCAGTATTCATATAACACGCAGATCGAGATTACAACACGTGATCTCGAGACAACGAGGCAGGAGCAAAAAGATACTTTCTCTGATTTTGTAACTCGGTGGAGAGCGAAGGCATCGATGATGACCTTAAGGCCAACAGATAAGGATCAAATTCGGATGATTGTACGCAACCTCCAACCCAAGTTAATGCAGAAAATGATCGTACTCCCTTTCCCCACCTTCTCAGATTTACACGAGATGGGGGTACAGATCGAGGATGCGATGAAGCAAGGTTTAATCGATCAGGACCGAGAACAGCCCTAAAGGACATTCAATCGCAATAACAACGCAGGCCCGAGTGGCGCTACCAACACAAGAACTTCAGAGGTCGGTATGGTCACCACCACCCTCCCTTCTCAACCAAGGCCCGCAATGCCACCCCCTTTTCCAAGACCTCCGGAGCAAAGAATCAAGCCCCGAGATATCAATCCAGAGGCCAAAGAACCTTCACTCCACTATATATGCCCTTGTCCAAGGCTCTGGGGGTGTTAATCAGGAAGAAGCATCTGACACCCCTGGAACCGAGGCCACTGCCGAATCCACTTCCCCCTTTCCACAACCCACAAATGGCATCAGCATACCAAAGCATGGCCATGACACGCATCATCAGTTGCCAAGGCCACGAGATTCAAGACCTCGTTGACAAGAACATCATCGCATTCTCCGAAAGACCCAACGTCACAACTAACCCACTTCAAGACATAACCAAGACCCACCACCCAAAAGAGTCAACCTCATCCAAACTGGGGTCGTTTCCTACGATCCTAGTATCTATATTACTCCCTCTCACCTACCCAAGCCGGAGGTGGTCCTTCCTGATTGCACTGACTTGTGCATGTTGGACACCTTCACAACCCAATCCGAGCCAGAGGTGGTGACCTCCGAAGATGGAACGGGGCAGGTTTCAGAAGGGAACAGAATTGGTGAGTCCGAATGGGACACCGGGAATCTAGTTGAGAGCCAATGATCCGAGTGGATACATTGTATCAGTGGGCCGGTCTGAGCCGATTGTAGGACTGCCAGAAAAAGCTGAACTATGCATGATTCGGGGGGATGGACTAGAACAAGGGGCGGATGATCTGACAATGGTGGAAGAAGATTTTGCTAACCTCCAGTTCTTCAACGACCAAGAAGTAGGGGATGCAACAATCAATTGGTTTGAATATGAGGAATCAGCAGAAATTACCGGGTGGCTAGATGATCAGCCAGATGTTGTGGAAGTTCAGCCAGGGCAAGGCCCAGCAGGGGCAAAGGTATCAATGATAGCCGGAAGGGCCGAGAGTCAGAATGAACCGCCGGACAGCGCCGGTGCAAAGAATTCCGCTCGGGACCAAGATATTGTGAAAACCGAACAACAAACCGTACTAACACAGGAGGAGCAAGAGAAGAGGTGGGATTCTGAGAGAATCCGGAAAGCCAAGAACCATGAAGAAGATGAAAGTGCTGTGAGCGCAAGAGCAGGACATGCTGTGAGCATGTGGGATGAAAGTACCGAGAGTACAAACTTGCCAGAACCAGATAGGTGTCTGTTGAATGCTAGCGGGATGTGGTGGGAAGACGATGACTTGTGTCTTGCCCACACGGATGAAGATTGGCCAGGTGCCTAACCAGATGATACTTGGTACCTCGATGAGGTGGATCACATGACCAGGAGTGGGCGGTACTTCAAGCCCCCGCACCTCGACCAACCTGAGACGTCTGGGAAAGATAAAGAGGCCGAGAAACAGAGAGAGAAGCAGATTGAAGAAGAAGCTGTGCTCAAACAGTTAAAGAAAATACAGGCAGACATCTCCATCTGGGGACTGCTTATGGCTTCAAGGGTGCATGACAGCCAGTCTATTCAAGCTATGGACAAGGCCAAACTCTCCATCGAAACTACGCCAGAAATTGGTACTGGTTTTTCCGGAGGGGTTCCCCGGCATTAACCTTTTCAGATAAGGAATTGCTGCCTGAGGGCGTGAATCACAACAAACCTCTTTACATCTCCGTGGAGTGTAGAGATAAGTGGATACCGGTGGTACTTGTTGATACCGGGTCTGCTATCAATGTCTGCCCAGTCAGAACAGCATATGCAATCGGGTTGAAACCCGCAGACTTTATACCAACCACTCAGGTGATCAGAGCTTATGATAATACCAGTAGGGAAGTGATGGGGACTGTCAAGGTTCAGACCCAGATTGGTCCAGGACAACACAACATTGAATTTCATGTCTTGGACGTTCCCGCAACCTTCAACTTGCTCTTGGGGCGGCCGTGGTTGCACCAAGTAAAAGCGCCTCTTCCACTGCACCAGATGTTGAAATACCTCACGGAAGGGGTTGCAATTGTTTTCGAAATTCATCCATCCATCCGCCGCCGAAGTGTTCACGCCAGCTTTTGGAAATCGAGCATGGCACGGAGGACGTGTTCTTATCAGGATTCACTTTGGCGGAGGCCCGGGTAGTGCAGAATATAATGGCTATGAATGAAGGTGTGTACGCTGCTCAATCCGCTACCTCATGAACAAGCTACAACATATTCCCGGATGGGATTAGGAAGAAGCGGCAGAAAGGAGTCGCAAAGATTGGCCGGTGCCACACAACCCGCATACCTTTTGGGCTAGGTATCCGCCCACCAAAGAAGACTGGTGAGGAAAGGAAAGGAAATGGCCGGCAGAGCTGAGCGGCAGCCGAAGCCTTTTTGACATAATGCACAGGCCCATCCAGGATACCATGAACGGACGCTTCGTCTAGGAGGGGGAGGACTTTCCATTTTGCAGCTTCCCAGAGCCATGGCTAAACGCGGAGAAGAAGCGCGTACCAGGTTTCGAAATCTTCTTCGACCTGCAACTATCCGGGGATGATGTTGCCACAGAGCGCATGCACCCAACAACTGAGGTTGAGCAGAATAAGGCAGTGGATCCTGAGGGCACAGAATTGGAAATGGGGGTAGCACTGGCATGTCTCCTCTCTGATCCTCCGATCGACCAAGAGTGCTTGGGGGATAACTTCGTGGTTTCCATGATTGGGGATGAAACGGCTGCGGGCCGGCCAGCAGCTATCTTGATGCATCAATCGCACCTCTCTCACTTGGCAAGACGAGGAGGATTTTTGTCCAAGAAGACCGGTCGTAGTGAGCCGAATCGATTCCACCGAGTCCTGGAGTCGAATCGGGTTCCACCGACCGAAGTTTCGAGTCTGCACTTTGGGGATGTTAACCCGATGCCATACGCCTGTCTGTGTCAGTTTTTTTCCTTTTCATTTGAGTCTCATGTAACCAATGAATCGGACGATTTAGATGTGCCTAATGAGAATGAACTATCTGTGGTTTCGAGTATTTTTCTGCGTTCTTAATTTATTGCATTAATTCGACTTTCAAAACTTTGATGAAAACGACGAGGACGAAGTTCCTCCGCTTTTACAACGCTTAATTGAGCAAGAGCAAGAGAGATTTGTTAAACCATTAATGGATGAAATCATTACCGGAACATTGGTAATCGAGGAGGACCCGCGGTGGTCCAGATCGGGTCCACGTTGTCTTCGGAGGAACGCGAGCGCTTAGTCACTTTATTAAAAGATTTCAAAGATGTTTTCGCGTGGTCTTACGAAGACATGCCTGGAATCGATCCTGAGATTGTACAGCATTGGATCCCCCTTGACCCCGAAGCCCGACTGTCAAGCAGAAACTCAGAAGGATCTGCCCGGATTGGGCTCTTAAGATTAAGGAAGAGGTCACCAAGCAAATCGACGCAGCTTCCCGCCGTATCTCAATATCCGACTTGGTTGGCCAACATTGTTCCGGTCAAGAAAGATGGCAGGATCCGTGTGTGTAGACTTCGTGGATTTGAACAGAGCTAGTCCGGCGACGACTTTCCTTACCGCACATCGATGAGTTGGTAGATTTCACAGCCAGGCATGTATTGCTCTCATTCATGGATGGCTTCAGTGATACAACCAGATAGTGATGGCACCGTAAGATGTGAAAAGATCAGATTCACCACCCCTGCGGGGGAACATACTGCTATCGGTAATGCCGTTTGGGCTGAAGAACGCTGGAGCTACTTATCAACGGGCCGCGACCACAATACTACATGACATGATCCACAAGGAGGTTGAGGTGTATGTGGACGACATGATTGTCAAGTCCAAAGACAGAGAGGGCCACTACACCGCCTTGCACAAGTTTTTCCAAAGGATCAAGGAATTCCGGTGCATGCTAAACCCTCGTAAATGTACGCTTGGTGTTACAGGGGGAAAATGTCAGTTTCGACATACACAAAGGCATCGAGGTCGACCCTTCCAAGATCAAGGCCATCCTAGAAATGCCACCACCAAGGACTGAAAAGGAGGTGCGAGGCTTTCTGTAAAGTGCAATTCATAAGACGGTTTATTTCAAAATTAACCTTGACTTGTGAACCACTTTTGGCCTCTGAAGAAAGGAAAAAGTTCCAATGGGACGGCCGATGCCAAGTCGCATTTGAACAGATTAAAGAATATCTACGTAACCCACCCGCTTTATCGCCACCGTAACTGTGGAAACCGTTGATTTTGTATCTCACAAGAATCAAACTACAATGGGCTGCATGCTTGCACAAGAATCAGAAGACAAGGCAGAAAGAGCCATTTACTATCTCAGCAAGAAGATGCTGGAGTATGAGACCCGATATATACCGCTGGAAAAGGCTTGCTTAGTTCTGGTGTGGGCTACCAGGTAGCTGCGGCACTACCTGTTAGCTCACTCTGTAATGTTGGTTTCACGACTTGATCCCATCAAATATCTCTTCGAGAAACCAGCGCTTACGGGTAGGCTAGCTCGTTGGTTGCTGTTGCTCTCCGAATTTGATCTCACATATGTGGCGCATAAGTCAGTAAAAGGAATAGCAGTAGCAGAGTTCCTTGCCGACCACCCGGTTGAGGGGGATGAAGCAGTTGAATATTTGTTCCCGGATGAATCAATTCTGCATATCGACGAAGAGACCTGGACGATGTACTTTGACGGAGCGTCAAATCAACACGGGTATGGGATAGGAGTGTTGCTGATAGCACCCGATGATTCTCAGATCCTCTCGCCTTCAAAGTCCGGTTCAAAGTCTCGAATAATGAAGGCATAATATGAGGCGGTATCGCCGGTCTAGAAGCGACTCGAACTAGGGGCAAAACGACCGACGTTATTGGGGATTCAAACCTTGTTGTGTCTCAAGCCAAAGGAGACCGGAAAGTAAAAGAGGAAAAGATGATGATGTATCACCAAACCTTGATTTGCCGATCCTCGGTTTGAAAAGCTAAGTTTTACTCATCTACTAAGAGAGAACAACAGTTCGCAGATTCTTTAGCAACTCTATCTTCTATGATAGACATCCCGTGTGGAGTCCGAATGCGCCAGCTTATCATCGACTGTAAATTTGCACCGCCTATGAGTCGATTATACCATAGATGAAGTCCGTGACTAACACCCCGTATTACGACATCCGAACTTTGGAGAAAGAAGCATACCCGCCAGGTAAATGCCAAAGACAAGAGGGCAATCAAGAATGGCGCTCAGTTCATCATCCGCGGGGTAAATCAGATAAACGGGTCATCCGGGAATGCACAAGCCGCGGCGTTGATGTCAAGAGTCAAGGTGTCGATGGAAGCCATCCACGGGGTGAATGGGGTGCACACATGAATGGGTCAATGTTGGCACGGGAGATCCTTAGACAAGGTTATTACTGGTCCACCATGGAGGAGGATTGTATTGGCTTCATCCGGCGATGTCACAAGTGTCAAATTCTTGGAAATCGCATGAACGCCCCGCCACAAAGTCGCATAACATGACTTCGCCATGGCCGCTTTTCGTCTGGGAATTGATGTAATCGAGTCGTTACGCCAAAGGGGTCGAATGGGCATGAGTTCATCTTGGTAGCAATAGATTATTTCACAAAGTGGGTTGAGGCCCAATCTTATGCAGTGTTGAACGCTTCGCACGTAGCAAAATTTATCAGAAACAACATTATCTGTCGCCACGGGTCCCAAACGAAATCGCTTGCATAATGGTTCCCACTTCAAAAGGAGGTGATTGATTTGTTGGAGAAATACAATGTGGCTTTTCATAAGTCGTTTACTTACCGTCAAGAAACCAACGGAGCAGCTTGAGGCCGCCAACAAGAACATCAAGCGATACTACGAAGATGGTGGAAACCTATCGGATTGGCCGATAAGCCGCTTCGCTGTGGGGTTACAGGACTTCGATCGTAACCCCATCGGGTGACTCAGCACTCATTGGTTTATGGGATGGAAGCCGTTCTGCCTATTGAGATTGAGGTCCCGTCATTACGAGTATTGGCCGAGTGCCAGATAGCCGAAGCAGATTGGCAGCAAAACAGATTTGAGGAACTCATGCTTTTCAATGAAAGAAGGCTGAAAGCATTGTACCACATCCAAGGTTATCAACGCAGAATCGCCCGGGCTTTTAACAAGAAGGTTAAGTCCAGGAATTTGAAAGAAGGAGATTTGGTACTCAAAGACAACCGAGCTCCCATCCACGCACTCCAAGGGGCAAGTTCGCACTCCAATTGACCGGGTCCCTATATTATCAAGTCAATCTGGTCCGGTGGAGCTGTGGTTCTGATGGATCTAGATGGCTTGGAGTTTTCCCAACCGATCAACATGGACAAGTTGAAGAAATATTACCCCTGAGAGGCTCGCTGGGCCGAAAACCCGAAAGGGCGACCTAGGCAAAACTCAGAGCATAGAAAATTTGAAATTATAAAAACTGAGCTCGCAAGGTTGAAAACCCGCAAAGGGCAGCTTTGGCAAAAGTTAGAGCGCAAAAGGAGAGTAAAAAAAAATACTCGAGCGAACCCAAGCCTGAACTACGTAAGGCTTGATTCCCATCTATGGGATACGTAGGCAGCTTCATCCTAAAGTTCAGCCCCAATCTTTCCCCCGATCAACTTTGTCCATATTAATCATCTCAGTCATCTCTATTCATCAGCATTTATCGTGATCTCCTGACATGTTGTTATTCAAACTAGGGGCAACTTTCCGTTGCATTGAAGTGTTGCGGCACCATCCAGACTAGAGGCAACTTTCCGTTGCTATGAATCGCCGAGGCACTTTTCAAACTACGGGCAAATTTCCAGTTGCTAGGATCCGGGGTTGTGTGTCTCAGTGACAGATTTCGGGTGTGTCCAGTTCTGATCCATATCGAAAATAGTTTTGAAAAGTTTTAATAAAAGTTGACTTTGTTCAAATTAATCTTTTCACAACTAAGACCATTTTTGGACCAAAAACGGAGAATTTTCAGTACCACAACTTTCAATGTCATTGATTTCAAAACAGAGTTCTCTTGCCCTTGAATACAATTGAAGTTGTTTTTTATTACATTTATAACGAAAACTTGAAAGTACTAATAAAGCAATAAATCTGGGGCATAGTCAAGTCAGTGTCCTCGCCCCTTCCAGAGTCGGTTGAAGCCTCCGATGCCAACCTAGGCCCAACTCAGGCTTCTTCATTGAGCCAATCCCAAAGACTCGCCGATAAAGTGAAATCAAGATAGAGGCGGGGACAAGAAATTTCTAGCCCTCCAGGCCGAAGTATGTCGGGCAAGGTGTGCACCTCGAACCGGGAAAGTGGTTGGGTACTCAATCCTCCAAGGGCAAGTCCGATCATGGCTAAACCGACGCTAACGCGGAATGGGGAATAAAATACGCAATGAGTCAAGCTGACCAACCGGATCCCAGTATCTTGAAACATGCTATAGCTCATCGCCGGAAGGTTAAGCCAAGGACAGCGCCAAGCAATGCAATCAGCAAACAAATTGCACATCCATTCAAACCACCATCCCTCATCAAGGGCATCGACCAGGCGTTGTCGAAAGAAGTAGCCACGGGCAGAATAAGCAGGGCAAGAGTCCACAACTCTCAATTTGTCCATCAACCATATCTGGGGAGGGATGAAAAATGAGAGAATAAAGAATAGAGAGATGTGCGATGTGCGATGAGAGAAAAGTAAGATAAGGGTTTTGTGAGAAAAATCGAGCCCGAGGGCCGAGTGATGTGAACGAATACATATGTGAGCTTGGGTGGGAAACATTACCGCAAAGAAGAGTGGACTCTCGCGAACTCGGTTGTTTCCTGCAAAGGGAAAGCATCCAAGCCCATCGCTGTCTCGCCAGAGTCATGGCAATGCAACTCTTTCCTCTTTCAAGCCTTGTGCAACTTCGATCGACGGATGCTAGCTCCTCCAGAGCCCGAGACGAACGTAAAAATGAGATAGCATGCACAAGCATATCGCATGTTGTCGAAACCTTGCCAATGATGGTTGCTACGGTCACCGCATCGAGAATCGGTAAATCAAGCTCGGGATATCCAACAAGCCATTACCAATCAGAGATCGAGCATCATGCGCGTTGAAACCACATATCCGCCCTAAAGCTTGGGTGTGGCCAAAACGAGACTGAGGCAAAATCTCTTCTGAGCGTTCAGACTCCATCAAGACTTGAAAATCTTCGAAAGTAGGACATACCTCTTGTCCGCCGAAGCTAAAGACATGCGTCACCGGGTTCCAAAACCTTGCCGCGGCACGGAGGAAAGGAAGGTGCAGTGGAGTCCGCCTCAACGTAAATAGTGCATTTAGGCCGAAACCCCGGAAGTTCATCTTTTCCGAGCCATCTAGAGAAGAAATCCGAGATGTGAGATTTTCTGCGAGAAATGCCTCCATTTTTGTGAGAAACGGTGATGAAATGAATAAGTTCCAAGGCTGGGGCTTTTATAGAGGGGTAAAACACTATTCAAAGGACAAGTGTCAAAATTTCGGGGTTATGAGGAAGTGGCCGCCTACCATCTATCCTAGTAGGCCGCCACCCTCTAATTCCCGTGATACAAAATGTGTTTGGCCGTGTTGGTCCTGCTTTTTCCTGGAAGGAAGTTTGAAGTAGTTCTAGGCATCGAACGCCGAAGGCCTCCATTTCTCTCAAATTCGGATGCTTTCATCACCTGCATCGTCCGTCCGGCACGCTTTTGTTGTGTTTTGCTTATCGAGTTGTTGCTTTGTTTGTCGAGTTGTAAGTTTTGTCGAGTTGTCGCATTTTGTTTTGAGTTATTACTTTTTTATGCAATTTTGTTAAGTCTTGTTTATCGGGTCGTTAACATTGATTGTACTTTGTTTTTCGTGTTGTAAACTTGCTAAGATTCTTATTTCATCGTGAGCCGAAGTTTTGATTTGTTGCGTCAGTTCATTACCTGACCCGGTAAATACACAAGGCACATTTTCATTCAATTCCATTTTGTGCAAAATGATGCGGTGCGATGCTAAGAATTTCAAATACAAACATCTTTTGAAAAGCTGTTTCATTCCATCATGTTTTTCAACAAAATAAAGGTACAAGTTTTACAAGAAATAAAACTACCTAACAATATGCAAAGTGCTACAAAACTACTAGCGAAAAGTAAAATAAAGCAGGAAATAACATCAATCTCCTCGGGAACGGGAATGAGGAGGTCCTCTCATCCACTTCAAGTGGATGACCTCTGCACCATCATCATCATCCTGTCGAGCTATCATCCTCCGGATCCCTCACCTCATCTCCACTCCCGAACCAAGACCGAGCCTCCCTCCCAAATGGATGTCTTGACTCACGGTCTCATGACCTCCTCCTCCTCCTCCTCAATAATAGGTGCCCCACGCCAAGGGACGACTCTGCTCCTCGAGCTCCTTGAAAAGGCCTAGATGGCCCAGCTCTCTGAGAAGGCCTGGCTGGCCCAGCTCCTCGAAAAGGCCTAGATGGCCCAGTACCATGAACAGTCCAAGACTGCCTCCCTGAGAAGGCCCGGATGGTCCGGCCTGCAACGAAGCATACACGGGAGGCATCTGAAAATGAAAAGTTCAAATACATCAGTTCAAATATGAAAAGCAGATGCGAGTACAAAATGCGAATGGAGTGTGTGTTAGATGTGCTCTACACAGCTTATCAATACAGCAAGATGTTCAAAACCAGTATATCATCAGAAATATGCTAAATACAGGAAAGATGAACAGTACCTGCACGCCCATGATGGCCATCTGTGCCTCCCTCCGTAGGATCATGCCCTCGAATATGGCCAGCATCCCGAGCAGCTCGTCCGTGTACTCAACTGGGGGCTGCAAATACAAATGCAAAACTATCAGCGGAGGAATGAATGTCCAAGTATCTGACTGGTAAATCAAAGCTGTAAAACATACCGGGGGCGAATCAGGGTCTCTGACATATCTATGGTCAGGAAGAGGAGGCTCTAGCGGACTCGGTAAGGAGTCCCGAACCGCCAACTCACAACTCGGTCGGCATGTCCGCCACCCAGGATGATGATGAAGAGACGGAGGGATCGGAGGAATCGAACAACCTCTACCCCTAGATGCACCAGCCCTGCTAGAGGAAGGGATCCCCGTAGCACCGGCACGACTCGAAGATGGCATACCAGTAGGCCTCAGTGGCGGCACGACTCCGCCAAGGGGGGCATCGAGATATATACAACGGTAGGTGGCGAGTCTCCGCCCATGAGATATAACAAAGCATCGGTGCCTCATGGCACTAAAGACCTCCCGATAGCCTATCGGCAGTCCGCATAGTGGCTGGAGGTACAGCAGGAGGGTCCTGAGAATCGTACCCCCATACCTGACGAAGGAAGCGTTCCCCCAAGAACCATGCTCGCCAACCGTCCTTCGAGCAGAACCTATATCGAATTAGTCGATCCTCCGGGATACTAATATCGGAGACTATCACCAAAGACCGCCCAGGGCTGCCAAGTAATCTGCGGATAACCAGTGCATAAATCAATCAGAAATCAGGAGTATACAAGGCAGATCAAAGATGAAAATGAAAGGAACTGAGAGTTCTAAAATACCTCTGTCGTCCGCACAGTATCAAAATACTGTCGCAGGTAGAAGAGAGTCTCTCGAGGTCTCGCTCGGTGCTCGCCCTCGAATACTAATGAAAACGGAGTCATAAGGAGTCCAGCCACCTCCATCTCCGGAGCTAATGTGGTAAAGTATACGTACACCCATAGCTGAGAAAAGCAGTGCAGAATGTGAATACAAAGTGCTAAAGGCAGAATACAGAGTGCAAAGTGCGCCGTGTGCGCAATGAACAAGTAATGAGGAACAGAAATGTAAACCAAGAGGACGGAACGTACCTCCCAAGCTCTCCAATAGCCGCCGAGTAAGTCCCCCCGTCATGAGAGGTCAGATTCATGTAACAATAGAGGGTAGCTGCCAGCCACCCCAACAGACGACCGACCAGTGATAGGTCCACCAGAGCGCTCAGAAGATATAACCCAACAGTGTTCCCCCTATCGGCAAACAGAGTGGTGCCAAAGAGGAACATGAGGAAGCCACGGGCATACTGCTCAACCTCCTCGGGAGACTCAGCTCCATCTCCGCCTCGAAATGGGAAGAGAACCGTGTATCTGACTCTCCTAAGCTCTGTTTACAGGTGGGCGAGCCCAAACAGATATGTCCATGTGGCCTCCCACTCTCCCATATCCTCGTCGTAAGGAATGGGCCAACCGCCTATGTCTAGGCCGGTGAGCACAGCGAAGTCCAGCGGGGTCATGGTCAGGTCCCCGGTGGCAGAAAAGTGAAAGGAACTGGTGGTGTCCCACCATCTCTCCACTAAAGCAGCTAACAATGTCCCATCAAGGGGGCATGAGCTAATCCCACATGAATGGTCCAAACCTTGCTAGATCAACTAGATCCCTGACAGCTCGAAGCTCAAAGATACCGCCTCGTGGCAAGAGACCCAGATCCTCAGACAAAGGCGAGAGTCAACTCAAGCATTCAAAATAAATGCATGTGTTCAGTACACTACAAAATGCAAGCCGTATGCAAATAACAAGTTGTGTGCAAATGAAATGAAGAAGCTGTGTGCAAATGAACTCTTAATCAGTGGGCTGTGTGTTCACTTCGAATCTGGGCTGTGTGTTCAGTAGATCTGTGTTTGGGCTGCGTGTTCACCATCAACTTGGACTGCGTGTTCAGAAAAATCGAGTTTGGGCCGTGTGTTCTACTCTTAATCGCAGGGCCGTGTGTTCACCATCAACTTGGACCGCGTGTTCAAAAATCGAGTTTGGGCTGGTGTTCTACTCTTAATCAAGTGGGCCGTGTGTTCACCATCAACTTGGACCGCGTGTTCAAAAATCGAGTTTGGGCCAGGTGTTCTACTCTTAATCGCAGGGCCGTGTGTGTTCACCATCAACTTGGACCGCGTGTTCGTAAAATCGAGTTTGGGCCGTGTTCTACTCTTAATCAAGTGGGCCGTGGTGTTCACCATCAACTTGGACCGCGTGTTCGTAAAATCGAGTTTGGGACTGTGTTCTACTCTTAATCGCTGTGGGCCGTGTGTTCACCATCAACTTGGACCGCGTGTTCGTAAAATCGAGTTTGGGCTGTGTGTTCTACTCTTAATCAGAGTGGGCTGTGTGTTCACCATCAACTTGACGCGTGTTCGTAAAATCGAGTTCGGGCCGTGGTGTTCTACTCTTAATCGCAGGGCTGTGTGTTCACCATCAACTTGGACCGCGTGTTCAAAAATCGAGTTTGGGCCGTGTGTTCTACTCTTAATCAATGGGCCGTGGTGTTCACCATCAACTTGGACTGTGTTTAGAAAATCGAGTTTGGGACTGTGTTCTACTCTTAATCGCAGGGCCGTGTATTCACCATCAACTTGGACCGCGTGTTCGTAAAAATCGAGTTTGGGCTGTGTGTTCTACTCTTAATCAGTGTGGGCTGTGTGTTCACCATCAACTTGGACTGCGTGTCCAGAAAATCAAAGTTTGGGGCGTGTGTTCTACTCGTTAATCAGTGTGTGCTGTGTGCTCACTTTCAAATTTGGGCTGTGTGTTCGACAAATCAGTGTTTGAGCCGTGTGTTCAATTCTTAACTAATGTGTACCGCGCATTCACAATCAATCAATCAAGGGGCCTAGTGTTTTAATTTGGCGATTCAAGTGTTGAAACTACATGTTCAGGATGCAGGCAAGGTACTATGTCATAAGCTAAAACTGTGTGTTTAAGCATGGCAGAGCTACAGAATGCATGAAAACACAGAAAATAAAGTAAAATACCTCTCGTGCATCATGAGAGAGGTGCTGCTCCGGCTCTCGCAAAAGTAAATCCCCGGGTGCCCGGTCGTTGAACCCAGTAAAACGACGAAAGACGGCTCGCGGAAGTGTGTGTACAAAGGGGCGATTCCCGAATGAAAGGGCGACTCTGGGCAAGGTCATAATGTCAAAGTCATCCCCGACTGGAGGACCTCCGCCATGAGGGTAATTGCTCGCCATTTCAAGAGATCTGCAAAAGGAGCAAAAATGAGCAAAATGGGGCCAAAATTGGAAAAAGTCAACAAAGGTCAACTCCCGGGAAATGAAAAAGTCAACAAAAGTCAACTCCCGAGAAAATCTTCCAAATATTGAGACAAACTTACCTCAAGTGGTGACAATGAGAAAAGGAGCCCCAAAATCAAAATTTAGTCGGCTCAAAGTGCTTAAAACCAAAGATTTCATGAAACAACTTGCGGAAGGCCTAAAAGCGCCAGATAAAATGCAGATCTCAAGGAAAAATGGTTTTGGGAGCAAGGGAAGGAGTTTTCAGCTTTGGTAGTGATTTCGAATGAATGGAGGTGCATATATATAGAAATGAGAAAATGACCAAAATGCCCCGCTTTTAGGCGGCCGCCACCTTTTCTCGCCGGGCCGACCATGTGCTTTGTCTTTCCTGGACGGTGGCCTCCCCAAGGTCAACCGCCTGGCCGGTGGTGTTCCCCACTCCCCCCTCTAGCTCCCTGCAAATTTTGAGGAAGATCGGAGTTCCCGGGACCTGAAAAAGTTCAAGAAAAGTGCACTTTCGGCGCTAAATTGTTCACGAACTTCACCGCAATTTCGACGCAGTGTCTCACCGCTACTCATCAAAATCAAGGTGTATCCTTTTGAATATGTTACAACCTCTCCGGAGGTGAATCAGAGGTCGCGATCAAGTTGCCTTCACCGCAATGCGCTGCTTTACTCGTTGTTTCAAGAACAAACGAGCATCCTGATTCGCGCTCATTTTGCATCGTTTTGCACATAACTTGTATTCTCATGAACATTTTACATTGTCATCCGTGATTTCTTGGTATACCATACCTCTGTGCTTGAGCATGCGTTGTCACGCACGTTCTTTTCTCGCTATGATGCATTCACTTGCCGACATCGCGGTGTCACATTTTTTGAACCATAGGAATAACATTGAATATATGTTGTTAGCATATTGTTGTTGTTGAATTTCTCTCTTTTGCAGGCACGATATTGTATGTACGGTTCATTTGAGGTCGGTACTGCATTTAATCGCCAGTATCGTATCTTCTCCGTGAGACGCGACGAGAATTGAATAATTCTCCGCATTCCTAATCGCATGAAATGTAGTTGTTGCTTTGCATTCTTGCTTAAACTGCTGCATCTATTTGCGAATACTTGCCTCATTACAGCCTTTGTCAGATTTGCATGATCATTTGGCTCTGGCATGTCGCTTTGCATCTTGCCCCCCGTCATGGGCACGATCTTTGTTCATCTTGTATGATTGTCTAAGTCTTCGCCTTGTCAAAATGGGTCGCCTCTAGGCTTTGACATTCACTCCGCCACTTGACTTCCGAAGTTCTCAAAGAGAGGGCAATCAGAGACACCCCATTTTTGACAGACCTTAAGACTCAGACGTCACCGATTGAGCGCCGGTGATGTTGCATATTGCGCTGCTCAAGTCTCAGAGTCGCGCAGGCGCCCGCCTCCCGACTTCCGAACTTTCTTCTATGCTTTGTCTCGCTTGCCAGACCGGTTTTCTGCTTTTCCTTCCTCAAGGGAGGGAGAGGTCCCTTAGACTATCTCCCAAAGGCCGGGTTACCTTTTCGTGGGTCAGAGGCCATTTTGCCCATTTCGAGTCTTGCCCCTTGCTGAGCCGTCACAGCCGTGTGCCTCGCTCAGACCACCCAACCATCTCCGACCTCCTGCTTCTTGGCAGTAATTGCTTTTATCATAACGAGGTACACTGGGGTCTTAGATACCCACTTCGTGGCCAAACACCGCTTTCGGTGCTTAACGGCCGGTTTTCGGGCCCCGAACCTCGCGGTTTGGCCCCCGAGCATTCATTTCGCATCGGTTTTTGTTTATTTTTGGCAGGTACCTCTGTTTTATCATAAGGAAGGTCACTGGAGGGTGGGATCCTAGCAATTGTCTCAAAGAACCAGTTATGTTTCTTCGCCTCCGGCCTGCTTTTTCTCACTTCCGGGCTAATGTTGAGCACCCTAGGGCCATTTTCTTCGAGCCAAAACCACATATTCGTGTTGTACACATATGGGAGGATCCTAAAAAGTGGTGCTCGGCCAATAATTATTCCTTTCATTTTTGAGCCTCTCCTAGGGTTGGATTGTTGTTCCTCCTTGTTCAGAGTTGCCAAATTCCAACCACAAGGCCTTGAAGAGGAGACATGGGAGGACACCAATGTATAGAGCTCGGCTAGTAATTTTCATTTCCCATTTTTGCCCCTAGCCGGCCGGCTAGGGGGGGTGGCCGGCCGGCCACCTCCAATAAAGGTGGCTAGCCGGCCTACATCCTCTCAGTGCACACTTTACAGCTGTATAGCTGTTTCCCCCAGATAAGACCTGTATCCGGGGGATATTTTGGAGGGGAATACTTGGGTGCATTTCCCCCCACCTTTACACCCCTCCTTTTGTCCATATAAGGCAGCCAAGAACTTGTCCCAAGGGTTAGAAAATTTGCTCTCAAGCATACATACACTCCTCTATCTCCATTTCTCTAAAATCTTCAAGTTTTGGTGCCTTTTGTTCATCATCATCAAGCACTACCATCACCACTCCATTTCCAGCAACAAGAAGAGGTCCTTAGAGGCTTAGAAGCAACATTTCTCAAGTCAAGAAGCAAGGAAAGAAAGGTCTTCAAGGGTGAGTCTCAATCCCTCTTTACACCATTTTCTTGTCTCTTTTCTTAATCCTACTTGCTCACTGTTTTGAGTATCGTCCAACACTGAAAGTGGTCCTCTTTTGAGCTATTCTTGATGTTTTTTTAAGGGCTCAACCCTGTTTGAGCCCTCTATCTTACACTTCCTTCAATACCGCCTTATATGCCATTATTTTGCATTGAATATTTGGCCTATGTGTGATCTGATTTGGAGCATCTCATGAACTGATATTGTGCTTATTTTGAGCCCCTATTCAATATTGAAGAAGGGTTCAACCTTGTTTTCATGCTCCATATATCACTTGCTTTGAATCCATGTTTTACCCTTGTTTTTGCATGCTTCATCTAGCTTGTGGGTGATCTGTTTTCGAGAATGATATAAACTGTGAGTGGGCCTATTTTGAGCCCCTCTTCAACATTGAAGAATGGCTCAACCCTTTTTGGCCTCTCTATCATCTACTTGCTTCATAATCTCTCATATTTACCGTAAACTTGCATGATTTGTTTAACCTACATGTGGTTTGTTTTGGAGCATGTCATGAACTGTGAGTAGGATTATTTTATGTCCCTCTACAACATTTTAGAAGGGATCAACTTCATTAGGGGTCTCCATGTTATACTTGTCATTATACCCCTCTTTGGCCCTCATTTTGCATGCTTTGTTAGGCCTATGTTGCTCCTGTTTTCGGCCATGATCAGGTCTGTAAAGAGTCATATTTTGTCCTTTTCTTCATGTTTTGTTAAGGGTCTTAGGATGTTTGGTGAATTCTTGGTATACCTCTCTTTATAGCCCTCTTTTGGCTCATATTTTGCATGCAATGTTGAGCATATCTACATACTGTTTTGGAGGTTTTCATAAGCTGTAAATGTTCATATTTTTGGCCCCTCTTCAGTGTCGTAGAACTGTATTTTTCAGTTTGAGCATTGCGTATACCATTTGCTTCATTTTTCCTTCTTTTCCCCATTTTTGCATGCTATTTTTTGCCATTCTTGTGATTGTTGTTTGGCCTTCTTTTGTACTGAAAAATGCTAGTTTAGGGGCTGCCTAGCATCCGTCTTTACACTTCATGTCCATGTTGTGCATGTTTTGCATAGCCGCAAGTCATTTCGGGCACTTAGCATAGCATTTCGGGCATCGCGTGTAATTTTGCTATAATTCGGGGGGTGTTTTTGCATCATTTTGGCTGCTGTAATTTCCATTTTCCATATGCCATATGCCACGCCTCATTTGCATGCCATTTTATGCCTTAGGCCATTGCTCAGGTTTGTGTCTACGGGCACGCATTTCGAGGCACTTCATTTTCATCTCCTATTTATGTGAGTATGGTCGAGTCCCTCTCTCACATTAGTATAAGTCCAATCTATATTTGGAGTGACATTTCATACCTTGATGCCATTGTTCGGCTTATGCGTGCCCGTGTGCACGCATTTCGATGCACTTCATTTTCATCCATCGGCCTCTTATGTGAGTGTGGCTGAGACCCTCTCATGTTAGTGTAAGCCCAATTTGCATTGTGTATGCCATTGCATTCCGTATGTCATTGCCTCGATTTGCGTGCCCGTGTGCACGCATTTCGAGGCATCTCATTTTCATCCGACGGCCTCTTATGTGAGTGTGGCTGAGGCTCACTCATGTTAGTGTAAGTCCATTTTGCATTCTGTATGCCATATTAGTCTCCTTGCATTGCATATGCCATTGTTTCGGTTTATGCGTCTGCAGCACGCATTTCGAGGCACTTCATTTTCATTCACTGGCCTCCTGTGTGAGTGTGGCCGAGGCTCACTCATGTTGGTGTAAGCCCATACCGCATCGCATATCTCTTTTTAGTCCCATTACATCCGTATGTCATTTTCTCGGTTTACGTGCCTGTAAGCACGATTTCGAGACATCTCATTTTAGGTTCATTGTATATCATATTTCGTGCCGCTTGCGTGCCTTTATGTCATTTTTCGCTTTATGCGTCTGCATGCACGCATTTCGAAGCATCCCATTTTCATAGCATTATGTGTGTTAGGATTGCATGTCATGCATATTGCATCGTGTTCGGATAGGAGTTAGCCCGGGCACGGGAAACGAGGCACGCCTGCACTCGAGTGACGTAACGGGTCTCAATTCCCAAGTCATCGACAATTCGGATTACCCATGATGGAGTTAGGTTTTGTTGTAGCATTCATCCGCATTCACCCCATATTGATTTGTGCAATCCGACTACGCCATCATGCATCGATATGCGTGATTGGTGGCACGAGGATCGAGGCATGCATATATTTGTGAAATACATTGCTATGCCCTCTCGCCTCTGCAAAAGAAATGAAGAATCAAGAACTTTCCGAGTTTGGCACGATTTCGAGAATCGCCGCAAACAGAGGCTAATTGGGGCATCCCAAAGGATTTCAAGAAAGGCATCCGCATGCATCATTTCATCATCCTGAAAGGTATAAGGCGCCCCTGGTTTGCATGCCAGTTTACAATTTTTCTTCGTTAATTTGTTAATTAATTAGGAATTTGTATATTATTCGGACTGTATTATTTCGGACTGTACTATTCTTTTATTCGGACATTCGAACTGTATATTTATTCGGACCCTCTGCGCGAGGGCATAATTGTAATAAGGGTGTGTGAGTGTGATGTATGTCTTCCAACCCCCACTTCTTTCTCCCTTTTATTTACCTGCTTATGATGGTTAGATATAGGGCATATTTCAATTAGCATACAGTATGACAGCATGTTTGCATCATTCATCTGTTTTGCATGCACTGCCTCAAGACATCATACAAACTGCATTTGTATTTCAATTCCAAATTGAATACGTGATAGTTGTAGCATTTCATATGCCATGTTTAGAATAGCCGAGCCTGCTATAGTTTGCATTTTTGCATGTGTTGCATTAGGCAATTCTGTATACTTAGGATCCATGCATGGATTTCTAATCGGCTTTTGTTTTGGCTTGGAGTACTATGTAAGTTTTATGCTTTAGCATCCTTGCATGTGTGTGAGTGTTGCCATGAATAGCATGCTTACTATGAGGCTATGTGCTTATGTGATATAACTGCCTTGAATGCCTGTGGATGGAGGTTGGGTTACTTGGATTGGACAATTCATCAAATGTTTGTTTTAAGCCCACTAGATAGTGGCAAAATCATGTTTTCTAAGCCCACCCGAGGGTGGCAAATCCACGTCTTAGCCTACCTGCGGGTAGCACCATCAAACCATTTTCAAACAAACAAACATGAAATGTTTTGTTCCAATTCAAAGTATTCATTTATACTTGTATGTCAGGCGATCACATAGTAACCTAGGCTAATAACCTAATAAGAACTCACAATGTTTTCAAAATCGATATCATGGTTAGTAGAGGCCGGTCTTTGATCGGGCGAAGGGGTGCTCACGGCGACCTTCCCAATCGTACTAAGTTCCCGAGCCGAGGCAACTTTGGTGATGACGGACACGCGGCCTTTTGGCACCGAGTCGTGGTTTCCTAAATTTCCGATTTTAAAATATTTAGGTGGCGACTCAGATTCCGGGCGGCAGTCCATGTTTGGCACTTCTTTCAAAAAATTTGTTTTCAAAAACGATTTGTCGGATTTGGACTCTTCGGTTCAAGATTAAGAACCGTGACATTTGAGTCCTTCGAACTGTAGTGACCCAATATCGAACCAGAACGGGGGGGACTCGCACTCCCTTTCCCGGATATGCTCGGGACGCCTACGCTTCAAGCACTCTGGCCGATTTACAGAACTTGACTCGAACTCGTGATATCTGGTTTTGACTACACTTGTTTATTTCTTTGCATTGCATTTGCATTGGTGCGCCTAGGACACCGTGGTTTGCCATCCGCTATTCCCGAGCGGTTTGTCGAGGCTTGTCTTGTCAAGGCATGTCCATAAGGTCGATTACATGCTCGCCAGTATGGGAACACAAACCCCGGTTTTACCGGGGCACCCTTTTTGACCGTTCGACCTAGTGCATATTCGGATCCATAGTGACCATTCCAAACTAGGACAGGTTGCTTACCCGTTTATAGGTTGTTTGAAATCGCTGCGTGCGTAGTGAAACCCTAGCTCCTGACAAAATAGGACAGGGAAACCCTGCCCCCAACGTAGGGGTGTTTTTAGCTCTCACTTATCTGTTATGTGCTTGTTAGAGTGCGTCTCTACAGGGAATGCATGTATTAGTTGAGTTTGGGCATCAGTTCGGGCACCAACAAGATTCGAGAATCGCTTGTCTGTGAGTATCCGATTCGCTGGTTTCGGGGAACAAAGGATACAGTGACAAAGGATCAGTGATTGAGGATGTATTTTCAAATTTTATCAACCGCGTGTTGTATGTCCGACTATGTGTTGTGTATTTGATTTAAGCTTTATTATGCCTGCTTTTCGGGTTATTTATTTCCTTTTCGCTTATTATCTTTTTTGCTAGGCGCTTTTAGCACGATTACTTCCAACCAATAGATACCCCCAAGCACTTTGGACACGAGGTCGCCGACCAACCGATCCGAGGATCTCGCTGACGACATCCAGTGTTCCACTCTCTACCCCCAGTTATCAGAAGAAGGCCGAGAAGGCGCAGCGTGTTAACAGGATTACCGACAGAGGGTCGCTGGACAAAAAACAATCAGCCGAGATTTCGTGGTTCCGCCGAGAAGTACATTTACCGCCATTCAGGATGGAAATGCAGAATATGTCAGGATGGAGGCGATGATACGCCAGATGCATGAGAGCATGAGGCGATGCAAGATGATGCCACCCGCCAAGCGGAATTTTCCAAACAACAAGTTACGCCATGGCCCAACAGCCGAAGCTGACATTAGGTCGCAACAAAGAACGCAACGCTCGCTTCACATCGTGGTCCTCTCCACCGCTCCGCTACCGAGCAGCATCCACCGTCGTAACACCCCGCCAAATCCTCGTAATGTCCTCCCAAATACTCGTAATACCTTACCCGATGTCCGAATACTCAAGAGGAAATAGGTCTTCCAATCGGCCCGCCCCCACTTCGCCAAGAATCGCCCAAGAATCTCACACCTAACCACTCGGACTCCGCTTGAGTTCGAGGTAGATCATACACAAGCCGAGTAAGCCGAAAAGCTTTTTAAGAAATCACAAGGGGTGAAGGCCATCCCAGACATTGAAGATGGCTACACTGACGTGGCCGTGACACTGCCGAATAGATTCAAGATGCCCCAGATTGATCGTTTTGACGGATCAGGGGATCCTATGGTCCATCTCCGGCTATTTTCAGACATCTTGTGGCCAATGGGCCTAACCCGACCACAGAAGCTTTCTTTATTTGGCAGAACTTTGTCGGGGGTGGCGGCCATTTGGTACGCAAAATTGGAAGACGATGTGAAGAGAAATTGGGATGAGTTGGCTGAGGCCTTCGTTGCTCAGTATTCGTATAACACGCAGATCGAGATTACAACACGTGATCTCGAGACAACGAGGCAGGAGCAAAAAGAAACTTTCTCTGATTTTGTAACTCGGTGGAGAGCGAAAACATCGATGATGACCTTAAGGCCAACAGATAAGGATCAAATTCGGATGATTGTACGCAACCTCCAACCCAAGTTAATGCAGAAAATGATCGTACTCCCTTTCCCCACCTTCTCAGATTTACACGAGATGGGGGTACAGATCGAGGATGCGATGAAGCAAGGTTTAATCGATCAGGACCGAGAACAGCCCCGAAGGACATTCAATCGCAATAACAACGCAGGCCCGAGTGGCGCTACCAACACAAGAACTTCAGAGGTCGGTATGGTCACCACCACCCTCCCTTCTCAACCAAGGCCCGCAGCGGCCACCCCCTTTTCCAGTACCTCCGGGAGCAGTAACCAAGCCCCGAGATATCAATCCAGAGGCCAAAGAACCTTCACTCCACTATATATGCCCCTGTCCAAGGCTCTGGGGGTGTTAATCAGGAAGAAGCATCTGACACCCCTGGAACCGAGGCCACTGCCGAATCCACTTCCCCCTTTCCACAACCCAAATGGCATCAGACGCATTCACCAAAGAAGATAGCCATGACACGATCAATGTTTCGCCAAGGCCACGAGATTCAAGACCTCGTTGACAAGAACATCATCGCATTCTCCGAAAGACCCAACGTCACAACTAACCCACTTCAAGACATAACCAAGACCCACCACCCAAAAGAGTCAGCCACATCCAAACTGGGGTCGCTTTCACGATCCTAGTATCTATATTACTCCTCTCACCTACCCAAGCCGGAGGTGGTCCTTCCTGATTGCACTGACTTGTGCATGTTGGACACCTTCACAACCCAATCCGAGCAAGAGGTGGTGACCTCCGAAGATGGAACGGGTGTTTCAAGGGAAATGTAATTGGTGAGTCCGAATGGGACACCTGGGAATCTAGCTGGGAGAGCCTATGTTCCGAGTGGATACATTGTATCAAGGCTTGGCTCGAGCCGATTGTAGGACTGCCAGAAAAAGCTGAACTATGCATGATTCGGGGGGATGGACTAGAACAAGGGGCGGATGATCTGACAATGGTGGAAGAAGATTTTGCTAACCTCCAGTTCTTCAACGACCAAGAAGTAGGGGATGCAACAATCAATTGGTTTGAATATGAGGAATCAGCAGAAATTACCGGGTGGCTAGATGATCAGCCAGATGTTGTGGAAGTTCAGCCAGGGCAAGGCCCAGCAGGGGCAAAGGTATCAATGATAGCCGGAAGGGCCGAGAGTCAGAATGAACCGCCGGACAGCGCCGGTGCAAAGAATTCCGCTCGGGACCAAGATATTGTGAAAACCGAACAACAAACCGTACTAACACAGGAGGAGCAAGAGAAGAGGTGGGATTCTGAGAGAATCCGGAAAGCCAAGAACCATGAAGAAGATGAAAGTGCTGTGAGCGCAAGAGCAGGACATACTGTGAGCATGTGGGATGAAAGTACCGAGAGTACAAACTTGCCAGAACCAGATAGGTGTCTGTTGAATGCTAGCGGGATGTGGTGGGAAGACGATGACTTGTGTCTTGCCCACACGGATGAAGATTGGCCAGGTGCCCAACCAGATGATACTTGGTACCTCGATGAGGTGGATCACATGACCAGGAGTGGGCAGTACTTCAAGCCCCCGCAACTCGACCAACCTGAGACGTCTGGGAAAGATAAAGAGGCCGAGAAACAGAGAGAGAAGCAGATTGAAGAAGAAGCTGTGCTCAAACAGTTAAAGAAAATACAAGTGACATCTCCATCCGGGACCGCTATGGCTTCAAGGGTGCACAGACAAGCTGTCCTATCTGCTATGGACAAGGCCAAACTCTACATCGAAATTACGCCAGAGCAGCTGGTTGGGCTGGTTTTTCCGGGAGGGGGTTCCCCGGCATTAACCTTTTCAGATAAGGAATTGCTGCCTGAGGGCGTGAATCACAACAAACCTCTTTACATCTCCGTGGAGTGTAGAGATAAGTGGATACCGGTGGTACTTGTTGATACCGGTTCGCTATCAATGTTCCGCCCAAATAAAGATATGCAATCGGTTGAAACCCGCAGACTTTATACCAACCACTCGTGATCGAGCTTATGATAATACCAAGAGGGAAGTGATGGGGATCGCAAGGTTCAGACCAGATTGGTCCAGACAACACAACATTGAATTTCATGTCTTGGACGCTCCCGCAACCTTCAACTTGCTCTTGGGCGCCGTGGTTGCACCAAGTAAAAGCGATCTCTTCCACTGCACCAGATGTTGAAATACCCTCACGGAAGGGGTTGCAATTGTTTTCGAAATTCATCCATCCATCCGCCGTAAGTTCACGCCAGCTTTTGGAAATCGAGCATGGCACGGAGGACGTGTTCTTATCAGATTCACTTTGGCGGAGGCCCGTAGTGCGTAATATAATGGTCAGGAATGAAGGTGTGTACGCTGCTCAATCCGCCTACCTCATGAACAAGCTACAACATATTCCCGGATGGGATTAGGAAGAAGCGGCAGAAAGGAGTCGCAAAGATTGGCCGGTGCCACACAACGCGCATACCTTTGGGCTAGGTTATGTGCCCACCAAAGAAGACAAGGTAAGGAAAGGAAAGGAAATGGTCGGCAGAGCTGTGGCGAAGCAGCCGGAAGCCTTTTTGACTTAATGCACAGTGCCCATCCAGATACTCGAACGGACGCTTGGCCCAGAGGGGAGGACTTTCCATTTTGCGCTTCCCAGAGCCATGGCTAAACGCGAGAAGAAGCGCTGCATTGTGTTTCAAATCTTCTTCGACTCCGCAACTATCCGGGATGATGTTGCCACAGAGCGCATGCACTCCAACAACCGAGGTTGAGCAGAATAAGGCAAGGATCCCGAGGGCACGTAATTGGAAATGGGGTAGCACTGCATGTCTCTCTCGATTCTCCGATCGACCAAGAGTGCTTGGGGATAACTTCGTGGTTTCCATGATTGGGGATGAAACGGCCATGAGCCGACCAGCAGCCTATCTTGATGCATCAATCGACCCTCTCTCACTTGGCAAGACGAGGAGGGATTTTTGTCCAAAGAAGACCGGTCGTAGTGAGCCGAATCGATTCCACCGAGTCCTCGTGAGTTTGAATCGGGTTCCACTGACCGAGTCCGAAGTCTGGTACTCTTGGGATGTTAACCCGATGCCACAGCCTGTGTCCAGTCAGTTTTTTTCCTTTTCATTTGAGTCTGTAACCAATGAATCGGACGATTTAGATGTGCCTAATGAGAATGAACTATCTGTGGTTTTCGAGTATTTTTCAGGCCTTAATTTATTGCATTAATTCAGACTTTCAAAACTTTGATGAAAACGACGAGGACGAAGTTCCTCCGGTTTTACAACGCTTAATTGAGCAAGAGCATGAGAGATTTGTTAAACCATTAATGGATGAAATCATTACCGTGAACATTGGTAATGAGGAGGACCCGCGGCTGGTCCAGATCGGGTCCACGTTGTCTTCGGAGGAACGTGAGCGCTTAGTCGCTTTATTAAAAGATTTCAAAGATGTTTTCGCGTGGTCTTACGAAGACATGCCTGGAATCGATCCTGAGATTGTACAACATCGGATCCCCCTTGACCCCGAGGCCCGACTCCAAGCGTAAACTCGTATGATCCGCCGGATTGGGCTCTTAAGATTAAGGAAGAGGTCACTAAGCAAATCGACGCAGTTTCGCCGTATCCAATATCCGACTTGGTTGGCTAACATTGTTCCGTGTCAAGAAAGATGGCAGATCCGTGTGTAGACTTCGTGATTTGAACAGAGCTAGTCCGGGACGACTTTCCTTACCGCACATCGATGAGTTGGTAGATTTCACACAGGCATGTATTGCTCTCATTCATGGATGGCTTCTCAGATACAACCATAGTGATGGCACCAGAAGACAGGAAAAGATCGCATTCACCACCCCGGGGGAACATATCGCTATCGAGTAATGCCGCTTTGGGTTGAAGAACGCCGAGCTACTTATCAACGGGCCGACCACAATACTACATGATATGATCCACAAGGAGGTGGAGGTGTATGTGGACTACATGACTGTTAAATCCAAAGAATGAGAGGTCCACCACACCGCCTTTGCACAAGTTTTTCAAAGGATCGTGGAATTCCTGCCATGCTAAACCCTCGAAATGTACGCTTGGTGTTACAGGGGGAAAATGTCAGTTTCGACATACACAAAGGGGCATCGAGGTCGACCCTTCCAAGATCAAGGCCATCCTAGAAATGCCACCACCAAGGACTGAAAAGGAGGTGCGAGGCTTTCTGGGTAAAGTGCAATTCATAAGACGGTTTATTTCAAAATTAACCTTGACTTGTGAACCACTTTTTGGCGTCCTGAAGAAAGGAAAAAAGTTCCAATGGGACGGCCGATGCCAAGCTGCATTTGAACAGATTAAAGAATATCTACAGAACCCACCTGTTTTATCGCCACCAGAACCAGGGAAACCGTTGATTTTGTATCACAAGAATCGAAACTACAATGGGCATGCTTGCACAAGAATCAAGACAAGGCAAAGAGCCATTTACTATCTCAAAGAAGAAGATGCTGGAGTATGAGACCCGATATACACCGCTGGAAAAGGCTTGCTTAGTTCTGGTGTGGGCTACCAGGAAGCTGCGGCACTACCTGTTAGCTCACTCTGTAATGTTGGTTTCACGACTTGATCCCATCAAATATCTCTTCGAGAAACCAACGCTTACGGGTAGGCTAGCTTGTTGGTTGCTGTTGCTCTCCGAATTTGATCTCACATATGTGGCGCATAAGTCAGTAAAAGGAATAGCAGTAGCAGAGTTCCTTGCCGACCACCCGGTTGAGGGGATGAAGCGTTGAATATTTGTTCCTGATGAATCAATTTCGTGATATCGACGAAGAGACTCGATTTATGTACTTTGACGGAGCATCAAATCAACACGGTATGGGATAGGAGTGTTGCCGATAGCACCGATGATTCTCAGATCCTCTCGCCTTCAAACTCCGGCTCAAAGTCTCAATAATGAAGGTAATATGAGGCGTGTATCGCTGGTCTAGAAGCAGCCCTGGAACTAGGGGCAAAACGACTGGACGTTATTGGGGATTCAAACCTTGTTGTGTCTCAAGCTAAAGGAGACTGGAAAGTAAAAGAGGAAAAGATGATGATGTATCACCAAACCTTGGATTTGCTGATCCCTCGGTTTGAAAAGCTAAGTTTTACTCATCTACTAAGAGAGAACAACAGGTTCGCAGATTCTTTAGCAACTCTATCTTCTATGATAGACATCCCGTGTGGAGTCCGCCTGCGCCCAGCTTATCATCGACTGTAAATTTGCACCGCTATGAGTCGATTGACCATAGATGAAGTCCAGACTTAACACCCCGGTATTACGACATCCGAACTTCTTGGAGAAAGAAGCATACCCGCCAGGTAAATGCCAAAGACAAGAGGGCAATCAAGAATGGCGCTCACCATCATCCGCGGGTAAATCAGATAAACGGGGTCATCTGGGAATGCACAAGCTGTGCGTTGATGCTGAAGAGTCAAGGTGTCTGATGGAAGCCATCCACGGGGGTGAATGTGGTGCACACATGAATGGGTTAATGTTGGCACGGAAGATCCTTAGACAAGGTTATTACTGGTCCACCATGGAGGAGGATTGTATTGGCTTCGTCCGGCGATGTCACAAGTGTCAAATTCATGCAAATCGCATGAACGTCCCGCCGTCAAAGCTGTACAACATGACTTCGCCATGGCCGTTTTCTGTCTGGGGAATTGATGTAATCGGAGCTGTTACGCCAAAGGGGTCGAATGGGCATGAGTTCATCTTGGTAGCAATAGATTATTTCACAAAGTGGGTTGAGGCCCAATCTTATGCAGTGTTGAAGGCTTCGCACGTAGCAAAATTTATCAGAAACAACATTATCTGTCGCTACGGGGTCCCAAACGAAATCGTTTCAGACAATGGTTCCCACTTCAAAAAGGAGGTGATTGATTTGTTGGAGAAATACAATGTGGCTTTTCATAAGTCGTCTACTTACCGGCCGCAAACCAACGGAGCAGTTGAGGCCGCCAACAAGAACATCAAGCGCATACTACAGAAGATGGTGGAAACCTATCGGGATTGGCCAGATAAGCTGCCTTTCGCTCTGTGGGGTTACAGGACTTCGATCAGAACCTCTACTGGGGCGACTCCGTACTCATTGGTCTATGGGATGGAGGCCGTTTTGCCTATTGAGATTGAGGTCCCGTCATTACGAGTATTGGCCGAGTGCCAGATAGCCGAAGCAGATTGGCAGCAAAACAGATTTGAGGAACTCATGCTTTTCAATGAAAGAAGGCTGAAAGCATTGTACCACATCCAAGGTTATCAACGCAGAATCGCCTGGGCTTTTAACAAGAAGGTTAAGTCCAGGAATTTGAAAGAAGGAGATTTGGTACTCAAAGACAACCGAGCTCCCATCCACGACCCAAGGGGCAAGTTCAGACCCAATTGGACTGGTCCCTATATTATCAAGTCAATCTGGTCCGGTGGAGCTGTGGTTCTAATGGATCTAGATGGCTTGGAGTTTTCCCAACCGATCAACATGGACAAGTTGAAGAAATATTACCCCTGAGAGGCTCGCTGGGCCGAAAACCCGAAAGGGCGACCTAGGCAAAACTCAGAGCATAGAAAATTTGAAATTATAAAAACTGAGCTCGCAAGGTTGAAAACCCGCAAAGGGCAGCTTTGGCAAAAGTTAGAGCGCAAAAGGAGAGTAAAAAAAAATACTCGAGCGAACCCAAGCCTGAACTACGTAAGGCTTGATTCCCATCTATGGGATACGTAGGCAGCTTCATCCTGAAGTTCAGCCCCAATCTTTCCCCCGATCAACTTTGTCCATATTAATCATCTCAGTCATCTCTATTCATCAAAGATTTATCGTGATCTCGATGCAGTGTAATTCAAACTAGGGCCAACTTTCCGTTGCATTGAAGTGTTGCGGCACCATCCAGACTAGAGGCAACTTTCCGTTGCTATGAATCGCCGAGGCACTTTTCAAACTACGGGCAAATTTCCGCCATAGGATCCGGTTGTGTCTCAAAGGATGATTTCGGTGTGTCCATTCGATCCATATCGAAAATAGTTTTGAAAAGTTTTAATAAAAGTTGACTTTGTTCAAATTAATCTTTTCACAACTAAGACCATTTTTGGACCAAAAACGGAGAATTTTCAGTACCACAACTTTCAATGTCATTGATTTCAAAACAGAGTTCTCTTGCCCTTGCATACAATTGAAGTTGTTTTTTATTACATTTATAACGAAAACTTGAAAGTACTAATAAAGCAATAAATCTGGGGCATAGTCAAGTCAGGTGTCCCTGCGTCCCCTTCCAGAGCTGGTTGAAGCCTCCGATGCCAACCTAGGCCCAACCTGTGCTTCTTCATTGAGCCAATCCCAGCACTCGTCAGATAAAGTGAAACTGAAGATAGGGGCGGGGGACAGCAGCTCTCTAGCCCTCCAGGCCGAAGTATGTCGGGCAAGGTGTGCACCTCGAACCGGGAAAGTGGTTGGGTACTCAATCCCCTCCGAAGGGCAAGTCTGATCATGGCCAAACTGACGCAGAATGCGGAATGGGGAATAAAATACGCAATGAGTCAAGCCGACCAACCGGATCCCAGTATCTTGAAACATGCTATAGCTCATCGCCGGAAGGTTAAGCCAAGGACAGCGCCAAGCAATGCAATCAGCAGACAAATTGCACATCCATTCAAACCACCATCCCTCATCAAGGGCATCGACCAGGCGTTGTCGAAAGAAGTAGCCACGGGCAGAATAAGCAGGGCAAGAGTCCACAACTCTCAATTTGTCCATCAACCATATCTGGGGAGGGATGAAAAATGAGAGAATAAAGAATAGAGAGATGTGCGATGTGCGATGAGAGAAAAGTAAGATAAGGGTTTTGTGAGAAAAATCGAGCCCGAGGGCCGAGTGATGTGAACGAATACATATGTGAGCTTGGGTGGGAAACATTACCTGCAGCAGTAGTGGACTCCCTGTGAACCTGGTTGTTTCCCGGCAGTGGAAAGCATCCAAGCCCATCAGTGTCTCGGCCAGAGTCATGGCAATGCAACTCTTTCCCTCTTTCAAGCCTTTGCAACTTCGATCAGACGGATGCTAGCTCCTCCAGGGCCTGAGACGAACAGAAAATGAGATAGCATGCACAAGCATATCGCATGTTGTCGGAAACCTTGCCAATGATGGTTGCTACGGTCACCGGCATCAGAGAATCGGTAAATCAAGCTCGGGATATCCAACAAGCCATTACCAATCAGAGATCGAGCATCATGCGCATTGAAACCACATATCCGCCCTAAAGCTTGGGTGTGGCCAAAACGAGACTGAGGCAAAATCTCTTCTGAGCGTTCAAACTCCATCAAGACTTGAAAATCTTCGAAAGTAGGACATACCTCTTGTCCGCCGAAGCTAAAGACATGCGTCACCGGGTTCCAAAACCTTGCCGCGGCACGGAGGAAAGGAAGGTGCAGTGGAGTCCGCCTCAACGTAAATAGTGCATTTAGGCCGAAACCCCGGAAGTTCATCTTTTCCGAGCCATCTAGAGAAGAAATCCGAGATGTGAGATTTTCTGCGAGAAATGCCTCCATTTTTGTGAGAAACGGTGATGAAATGAATAAGTTCCAAGGCTGGGGCTTTTATAGAGGGGTAAAACACTATTCAAAGGACAAGTGTCAAAATTCTGGGGGTTGCGGAGGAAGTGGCCGGCCGGCCATCTATCCTAGTAGGCCGGCCACCCTCTAATTCCCAGATACAAAATGTGTTTGGCCGCGTGTTGGTCCTGTTTCGCCCCCCGGAAGGAAGTTTGAAGTAGTTCTAGGCATCGGGAACGTCGAAGGCCTCCATTTCTCTCAAATTCGGATGCGTTTCATCACCCAGATCGTCCGTCCGAAGTACGCTTTGTTGTGTTTTGCTTATCGAGTTGTTGCTTTGTTTGTCGAGTTGTAAGTTTTGTCGAGCTGTCGCATTTTGTTTTGAGTTATTACTTTTTTATGCAATTTTGTTAAGTCTTGTTTATCGAGTCGTTAACATTGATTGTACTTTGTTTATCGAGTTGTAAACTTGCTAAGATTCTGTTATTTCTTACTGAGCCGAGTTTTGATTTGTTGCGTCAGTTCATTACCTGACCCGGTAAATACACAAGGCACATTTTCATTCAATTCCATTTTGTGCAAAATGATGCGGTGCGATGCTAAGAATTTCAAATACAAACATCTTTTGAAAAGCTGTTTCATTCCATCATGTTTTTCAACAAAATAAAGGTACAAGTTTTACAAGAAATAAAACTGCCTAACAATATGCAAAGTGCTACAAAACTACTAGCGAAAAGTAAAATAAAGCAGGAAATAACATCAATCTCCTCGGGAACGGGAATGAGGAGGTCCTCTCATCCTCTTCTGCGGGATGACCTCTGCACCATCATCATCATCCGGGTCAGAGCTATCATCCTCCGGATCCCCCTCAGCCTCATCTCCACTCCCGGAACCAAGACCGGAGCCTCCCTCCCCAGCGGATGTCTCGGACTCACGGTCTGCGACCTCCTCCTCCTCCTCCTCATCAATAATAGGTGCCCTACGCCTGCGGGACGACTCTGCTCCTCGAGCTCCTTGAAAAGGCCTAGATGGCCCAGCTCTCTGAGAAGGCCTGGCTGGCCCAGCTCCTCGAAAAGGCCTAGATGGCCCAGTACCATGAACAGGTCCAGTACCTCGCCCTCCCTGAGAAGGCCCGGATGGTCCGGCCTGCAACGAAGCATACACGGGAGGCATCTGAAAATGAAAAGTTCAAATACATCAGTTCAAATATGAAAAGCAGATGCGAGTACAAAATGCGAATGGAGTGTGTGTTAGATGTGCTCTACACAGCTTATCAATACAGCAAGATGTTCAAAACCAGTATATCATCAGAAATATGCTAAATACAGGAAAGATGAACAGTACCTGCACGCCCATGATGGCCATCTGTGCCTCCCTCCGTAGGATCATGCCCTCGAATATGGCCAGCATCCCGAGCAGCTCGTCCGTGTACTCAACTGGGGGCTGCAAATACAAATGCAAAACTATCAGCGGAGGAATGAATGTCCAAGTATCTGACTGGTAAATCAAAGCTGTAAAACATACCGGGGGCGAATCAGGGTCTCTGACATATCTATGGTCAGGAAGAGGAGGCTCTAGCGGGACCTGGTAAGGAGTCCCGAACCGCCAACTCGTCAACTCGGTCGGCATGTCTGGCCACCCAGGATGATGATGAAGAGACGGAGGGATCGGAGGAATCGAACTACCTCTACCCCTAGATGCACCAGCCCTGCTAGAGGAAGGGATACCCGTAGCACCGGCACGACTCGAAGATGGCATACCAGTAGGCCTCAGTGGCGAAGCACGCACTCCCGTCAAGGGGGGCATCAGATATATACAACGGTAGGTGGCGTAGTCTCCGTCCATGAGATATAACAAAGCATCGGTGCCCTGTATGGCACTAAAGACCTCCTGGGCAGACAGTCTATCGGCAGTCCGCATAGTGGCTGGAGGTACAGCAGGAGGGTCCTGAGAATCGTACCCCCATACCTGACGAAGGAAGCGTTCCCCCAGGAACCATGCCCTGCCAACTGGTCCTTCGAGCAGGAACCTATACTGGGAATTAGTCGATCCTCCGGGATACTGATATCGGAGACTATCACCAAAGACCGCCCAGGGCTGCCAAGTAATCTGCGGATAACCAGTGCATAAATCAATCAGAAATCAGGAGTATACAAGGCAGATCAAAGATGAAAATGAAAGGAACTGAGAGTTCTAAAATACCTCTGTCGTCCGCACAGTATCAAAATACTGTCGCAGGTAGAAGAGAGTCTCTCGAGGGCTCGCGTGCTCGCCTCGAATACTAATGAAAACGAGTCATAAGGAGTCCACCACCTCCATCTCCTGAGCTAATGTGGTAAAGTATACGACACCCATAGCCGAGAAAGCAAAGGCGAATGTGAATACAAAGTGCTAAAGGCAGAATACAGAGTGCAAAGTGCGCCGTGTGCGCAATGAACAAGTAATGAGGAACAGAAATGTAAACCAAGAGGACGGAACGTACCTCCCAAGCTCTCCAATAGCCGCCGAGTAAGTCCCCCCGTCCGCGAGAGGCTGCATTCATGTAACAATAGAGGGTAGCCAAGCCGCCACCCAGTCGTGATGGTGACTTTGTGATAGGTCCACCAGAGCGCTCAGAAGATATAACCCAACAGTGTTCCCCCTATCGGCAAACAGAGTGGTGCCAAAGAGGAACATGAGGAAGCCACGGGCATACTGCTCAACCTCCTCGGGAGACTCAGGCTCCATCTCCGGCCTCCGGAAATGGGAAGAGAACCAGGTGTATCGGACTCTCCCGGAAGCTCTGTCTACAGGTGGGCGAGCCCCCAACAGATATGTCCATGCGGCCTCCCACTCTCCCATATCCTCGTCGTAAGGAATGGGCCAACCGCCTATGTCTAGGCCGGTGAGCACAGCGAAGTCCAGCGGGGTCATGGTCAGGTCCCCGGTGGCAGAAAAGTGAAAGGAACTGGTGGTGTCCCACCATCTCTCCACTAAAGCAGCTAACAATGTCCTACTGGCGGGGCAGCGAGCTAATCCCACACAGAATGGTCCAAACCCTGCTAGATCAACTAGATCCCGGACAGCCTCCGGAAGCTCAGCATACCAGTCTCTCGCGGCAGTAGACCCGTATCCTCGTACAGTGCGAGAGTCAACCTGCATTCAAAATAAATGCATGTGTTCAGTACACTACAAAATGCAAGCCGTGTGCAAATAACAAGCTGTGTGCAAATGAAATGAAGAAGCTGTGTGCAAATGAACTCTTAATCAGTGGGCTGTGTGTTCACTTCGAATCTGGGCTGTGTGTTCAGTAACTCTGTGTTTGGGCTGTGTGTTCACCATCAACTTGGACTGCGTGTTCAGAAAATCAGAGTTTGGGCTGTGTGTTCTACTCTTAATCAGTGTGGGCTGTGTGTTCACCATCAACTTGGACTGCGTGTTCAAAAAATCAGAGTTTGGGCTGTGTGTTCTACTCTTAATCAGTGTGGGCTGTGTGTTCACCATCAACTTGGACTGCGTGTTCAGAAAATCAGAGTTTGGGTACATGTGTTCTACTCTTAATCGATTGGGCGTGTGTTCACCATCAACTTACTGCGTGTTCGTAAAATCGAGTTTGGGTGTGTGTTCTACTCTTAATCGATTAAGGTAATGTGTTCACCATCAACTTGGATGCGTGTTCGAAAATCGAGTTTGGGACTGTGTGTTCTACTCTTAATCGATTAAGGGTTTGTGTGTTCCTTTGTCACACCCCAACCCGCCCCTATAAGTTTGGGCATGACTTAGCGGCAGAGCAGAATAACTTTGTGTGGTATACTTTGGGGGCCTGAACGGAAGCATTAAATTTAAAACGACGTCTAGAAATATCCATTTAGCAACTATCAACAAGCCAGGACCATCTTAACATTGAACATAACGTAGCATGCACACAAAAAGAGATTACATAAACATTTACAATCCAGCCCAGGTTTTAGGCGTACAAAACAATAAATACATAACCACGACGGTGATGTGGATACCAAAAATTCCGTTTAGAAAAGCGATCTAATATGTAAGGGTTTCCTCCGATGCTGGTAATCCTTAAGTGACAAAATGCATGAAGTGTGCTAGATCGGCTCCTCAAATTTGGTTCCTCTGAATCAAACAAAACTACGAGAATGAGACAAGCTCGGTGAATAGTAGTGCGTAGTAATAAAATCACCATGTCTGAGTATGTGTATCCAAAACCAAATCTGAGATAACAGATTGGCTGTTGGCCCGAGATAGCCTTGCGGCACAGATAGCCTTCGGCTCGGGTAGCCTTGCACAACTGTGAGTAGCCTTGCGGCCGCAGATAGTCTTCGACTCGGGTAGCCTTGCGACGCAGATAGTCTTTTCGACTCGGGTAGCCTTGCGGCACTGATAGTCTTTTCGACTCGGTTTGATTCTAGTTCGACATATAAGTTATGATCTTATCTTCTGAAGCGGATACATAAATATATGTAAAATGCACTATTACTCACAGTGTTGTGGTGGCGTATGAGTTCCTCCTGGAGTGTGCCCTACACACAACATAACTAATAAATTAGTATTATTTTCCTTTAAAATCGATTCACATACCTCCACACTTTTATAAAGTCATAATCTCTTAAGACTCATCAGAAAAGAATATTCTAATAGCACCGAAGAGTCAAACACAAAAAACTGAACAAAATGTATTTTTGCTGAAACAGTCCTCCGCTCGAGCGTAGCTTTGTCCGCTCGAGCGGACAGTGTAGTGCTGCCAAAATACTGGATGGTCGATTTTTACGCTCGAGCGTAAAGTTCTCCGCTCGAGCGGACAGGGTAAATTTTCAGAAAACTGCTGGGAGGTGCATTTTCACGCTCGGCGTACGACCTCCGCTCGGCGGAAGACTACCCAATTGAGGCGGCAGATCTCAAGCCAAAATTCACTATTCAAACCCAATTTTTCATGCAATCAAGGGTGAAATTCATGCAATACTTCCACTTAACAACACCCCAACATGGAGGAAAGCTTAATCATGCTAATTTAGACCAAGTTAAAGGCTTCATCAAGCCAACACTTTCACAAATTCCATCCAATGACCCAAATATATTTAAGTTCTACAAATTCAACAAACATAGCTCATAGTAGTAACATCTTGGTATGAATTAATGCTATAGAAACAAAGATTGATGTCCAAAGTGTCAAGGCACCAAATCAATGAGAAACCCTAATGAAGCAAACATAGATTATCCATGAGTCAACACAAGCATGAGATGAAGTTCTTGAGAAGTTAAACTAGGAATTGGTTACCTTAACCTCAAACTCCCAATCCTACAAATGGATGAGCTTCTTTGGTGAGTCAAATTTAGTTCCCCCAATTCTTCTCCTTCAACTCTCACGTTTCTCTCTTCCTTTCTTTCCAAAGTAGCCACGTTTTTTGATCTCAATTCTACAAGTCTTAGATAGGTATAACAATATATATATAAGGCATAAAAGACGAAAATCAATCGCTTTAGGGTGCCGAAATAAAAATTTCACAGAAAATCCCCTTATAGCTTAAAAATCATGTAGATTCCAAATATCAAATCAATTTCTGCAAATTAAATCTCTAAGATGCTCAATTTCCATTTTAAGTAATTCAAGTGTAACAGATACGTTCTAATTCAACAAATAGAAACTCATATCTCTAAGTTCCATGCTCTTTTACTATATTTTCACATAGATTTTCACAATAACATTCAAAGACACGGAATAGGGAATTATAAAGACAGCAGAATCAGATATGAGGGTCGGGGTATTACACTCTCCCCCCCTTATTTAAGTTTGGTCCTCCAAACTTGCTTTTACCTTAGGACGAAAATAGATACGGATATTGATTTTGCATTTCATCCTCTTTTTCCCAGGTTGCCTCAGTCCCGTAGTGCTCTTGCCACTCCACTTTTACCATTGGAATTTCGGTTAAATGCTGTTTCACTGACGATCGAGTCGAATTGGTTTTCTTCATATGTTAACCTGTCGGTTAGCTCAATCTGATGATGGTCAATAATATGGGATGGATCTGGAAGGTACTCTCGGAGCATAGAAACATGAAATACGTTATGAACCTGACTCAAATGTGGCGGAAGGGCAACTCGGTAAGCTACTGTTCCAACTTTCTGTAAAATCTGAAAGGGACCGACATATCGGGGTGTTAGTTTACCCTTCTTTCCAAATCTTGGGTGACCTTTCATTGGAGTGACTTTCACAAAGACATGACTGTTCTCATCAAATTCCAAATTCCTTCGTCGGTTATCTGCGTAACTCTTACACTTTGCTTTGGCGTTTTGACCTTTCTCGAATAATCTTCACTTTCTCGGTAGTTAATTGAACGATCTCTGGCCCTAACAAAGGCCTATCTCCTACCTCGGCCCGACACCTTTGGTGGCGACACGGTCTCCCATCTGAGGGCTTCATAAGGTGCCATTTGAATACTCGAATGGTGGCTATTATTATCTGTGAATTCAATCAATGGTAGATGAGTCTCGGCTCTCTTGAAAATCCAGAACACACATTCGAAGCATATCTTCTAACGTCTGAATCGTCCTTTCGGACTGTCCATCGGTTTGAGGATGGAAAGCTGTACTGAACTTCAATTCTGTACCCATTGCATTCTGTAGACTCTGCCAAAACCGTGATACAAATTTTGGATCTCTGTCCGACACAATTGAAACTGGGACTCCGTGAAGCCTTACAATTTCATCTATATAGAGCAAAGCAAGTTTGTCGGCGTTATATTGGGTCTTCACAGGCAAGAAATGGGCGGATTTGGTTAATCGGTCAACAATAACCCATATCGAATTCATACCTCGAGGCGTCCGTGGTAATCCTACTACAAAATCCATCGTTAGGTGTTCCCATTTCCACTCCGGAACTGGAAGGGGTTGTAACAACCCTGCGGGTTTCTGATGTTCTGCTTTAACTTGCTGGCACTGCAAACATTTAGATACAAACTCTGCAATCTCCCTCTTCATACTTGGCCACCAGAAATGTTGTTTCAAATCTTGGTACATTTTGGTACTTCCTGGATGTATTGAGACTCTCGAGGCATGTGCTTCTTTCATCAACTTTCGTTTAAGTTCTACCACATTAGGGACACACACTCGACTCTGAAATTTTGGGGGCAATGGTGTCAAAGTAAATCCCAGTCTTGGTTTTGTCTCCATTTCACTACATATTTTCTTGAGGGCGTCGTCCTCCATTTGACGTAGCTTGATCTCTTCCAGTAGTGCCGGTTGAGCCATCATTGCCGCTATTGTTGCTCTTTGCCCAGGTAGTATTAAGTCAATTTCCATCTTATTCAGGTCCCCTATCAATTCTTTACTTTCTGTCAATAGACTACTTGATTTTCCCATATTTTTCCGACTGAGTGCGTCTGCTACCGTGTTCGCTTTGCCAGGATGATAGTGAAGCTGCAAATCATAGTCTTTAATAAGTTCTAGCCACCGCCGTTGGCGCATATTCAACTCCTTTTGGGTGAAGAGGTATTTGAGGCTTTTATGATCGATATAAATATCACAAGAAGTCCCATCTGAGATAATGTCGCCAAATCTTTAGCATAAAGACAAGCTTTTGCCAATTCAAGGTCATGTGTGGGATAACTTTTCTCATGGGGTTTAAGCTGGCGAGAGGCGTAGGCGATAACTCTTCCGTTCTGCATAAGAACACAACCCAGTCCCTTATGTGAGGCGTCACTATAAATTACAAATCCCTCGTTACCAGATGGTAATGCAAGAATCGGGCGGTAGTTAACCGTTTTTAACTCCGGAAAGCAAATTCTCTCGGTTCGGTCCATTCAAGCATAATGCCCTTCTTCGTTAGGCTGCGTAAGTGGTACAACAATCTTAGAAAAGTCTTGGACAAATCTCCGATAATAACTGCTAGTCCCATAAAGCTGCGCGCCGTTACATTAGTCGGGGTTGGCGGTTTACTATTGCCTCAATCTTACTTGGATCGCGGAAACTCCTTCTTTAGTTATGACATGACCCGAAATGCCACTTCATGCGGCCAAAATTCACACTTCTTGGTTTTGCGTCTGACTTCTTTTCTCGGAGAGTTTGGAGGATTCGGCGAAGATGATTCTCATGGGCTTCTACATTCCCGAATAAATAAGGATGTCATCTATAAAGACCACTACAAACTCATCGAGATAAGGTTTGAAAAGCTTCGGTTCATCGGATCCATAAATCTTTCTTTGATGCGTTTGTAACCCCAAAGGGCATAACCAAAAATTCATAATGACCGTAGCGGGTTCGGAAGGTGTCTTCTCGACATCTTGGCTTTGACTTTCAATTGATGATACGGACCGCAAATCAATCTTAGAAAACTGCGCCCTTATGGATCAAATAAATCATCAATTCTCGGTAAAGGATACTTGTTTTTGATTGTTACTTTATTAAGCTCGGTAATCTATGCATAAGCGAAGTGTCGTCTTTCTTCTTCACAAAGCAGAATTTGGTGCACCCGAGGGAGAGACACTTGGGCGAATAAACCCTTTATCGATAAATCTTGAAGTTGACCCTTCAATTCCTTCATTTCACTAATGCCATTCGTCACGGAGTTTTAGAGATGGGTTGAGTTCGAGTAACACATCAATTGTGAACTCTATTTCACGGTCCACTAACTCTCCCGGCCGTTCCTTTGGAAAGACATCCGGAAAGTCACAAACAACCGGAACCGCATCAATATTTTCATTCTCTACTGGGCCTCCCAGAACATTACACAAAAACCCCCGACATCCTTTTTGAATCAAGTTGTAAGGCTTAGGCTGCGAGATCACATCTGGTGGTGATGTCACCTCTTGACCACTGGAAAATAGTTTCTAAGCGGAGGGTGAAATTTAATTTGTTTCATTAGGCAATCTATGGTAGCCCCGTATTCTCCCAACCAATCCATCCCCAAAATAATGTCATACGAAGTCATATCAAGTGGGACTAAATTAGCATATACACGAGCATTTCCAATGAGAATTTCACAAGTAGGATAGGCAATCTGAGATCAAGGAAGTCCCCATAGGCGATGTAACACACAACACATAGGCTAATTCTATTTCAGGTGTATCTAAGTTCTTTGCAAATTGCTTTGACACAAAAGAGTAGGTAGAGCTAGAATCAAACAAAACATAAGCAGAGTGGCCATAAGCGTAAATGTACACGACACTCTTGTTGTTGCATTACGTATATCTCCGGAACCAGCATAAACACCCTACCTTGCTTCATGGTGTCCTTGTTATTATTTGGTTTGACAATGGATTTGGCACTAGGAGTCGGTGTAGACCGGTGAGCTTGTGGCGGCCTTACTACCGGGTTGTTGATTCCTTTGTGGGCGGTCCTAATCAAATGTCTGTTTTCCACAGGAAACAAGCTCCGATCAGCCGATGACAAACCCCGATGTTTCAACCGCATTCGACACTCGAGTCGAATTACGAGATGTTGTCTTGGTGAAGTTTCGAATGCTTTTTATTTGGTGTAGTTGTTGATCCCTTAGACCATTGAGTATTTTGCCTCTTCCTTTCCATTAATCCAGTGCGAGTAGCCAAATTTCCTTCTGCGATGACAGCCCGCTCCAAGACATCAACGTACGTCGGTAACTTCAACACATTGATCCGATCCTGAATGGCATTCCGTAATCCTCCCTCGAATTTCCGCGCCTTTTTGTACTCTGTGTCTACCATGTGAGGTGCGAACCGAGCTAGTTAAACAAGCGGGCTTCGTACTCGATTTGATTTTGTTTCCTTGTCTCAACGTTTCAAACTCAGTTACTTTCTTGTCTCGCATGCTTTGAGGAAAATATTTGTCGTAGAATAACACCAAGAACCTGTCCCAAGTCAACTCAGGATGCATTGTTCTGGTAAGCATCCACCACCTCCGTGCCTCCTCTTCAAGCGTGAAAGCGGCAAGCTGCACTTTCTGAACTTCAGTACAAGGGAAGACTTCGAATAGTTTCTCTATCCCTAGCACCCATGCCTCCGCCTTCATCGGTTCAATTCCTCCTTTGAACGAAGGTGGTTTCATCTTTTTAAACTCCCGTGTAAGTGTGATGGTACGATCCTCAGCGTGAATATCTTGCATTACAGGTGGGGGTACTGGCGGGGGTGGCGGCTGAGGTTGTTGTTGCTGTTGTTGTCGTAGAGTTTCAGCCATATCTCTCATCATTCTTTCCATCCTATCCAACCGCACCGAGGTAGCATCTTCTGGCTCATCAGCCCTTGTTCTCACCATAGTCTACAAAACAAATCATTATACCATACACAAAGGTGTACAAGGAAGTCAAATTGTTAGCATTAGGGTTAGCAGAAATCATATCACGTTGCTATCATTCCTACTTTCCCGTATGATGCCTACCACACTAGACATCCTACCGCTCAATGGATCCGTGTGTGAGATAGCAACTCGTGCTCTGATACCACTTGTCACACCCCAACCCAGCCCCTATAAGTTTGGGCATGACTTAAGCAGAAACAGACAGAATAACCTGTATGGTATACATTGGGGGCCTGAACGGAAGCATTAAATTTAAAACGACATCTAGAAATATCCATTGAGCAACTATCAACAAGCCAGGACCATCTTAACATTGAACATAACGTAGCATGCACACAAAAAGAGGTTACATAAACATTTACAATCCAGCCCAGGTTTTAGGCATACAAAACAATAAATACATAACCCTGACCAGCGATGTGGATACCAAAAATTCCGTTTAGAGAAAACTGATCTAATATGTAAGGGTTTCCTCCGATTGCTGGTAATCCTTAAGTGACAAAATGCATGAAGTGTGCTAGATCGGCTCCTCAAGCTGGTTCCTACAGAATCAAACAAAACTACAGAATGAGACAAGCTCAGTGAATAGTAGTGCGTAGTAATAAAATCACCATGTCTGATAGTATGTGTATCCAAAACCAAATCTTGAGATAACAGATTGGCCTATGGCCCGGATAGCCTTGCAGCAGATAGCCTTTTGGCTCGGGTAGCCTTGCGGCACAACGAGTAGCCTTGCGGCACGAGATAGTCTTCGACTCGGGTAGCCTTGCGGCGCAGATAGTCTTCGACTCGGGTAGCCTTGCGGCCGCAGATAGTCTTCGACTTAGGTTTGATTCTAGTTCGACATATAAGTTATGATCTTATCTTCTGAAGCGGATACATAAATATATGTAAAATGCACTATTACTCACAGTGTTGTGGTGGCGTATGAGTTCCTCCTGGAGTGTGCCCTACACACAACATAACTAATAAATTAGTATTCTTTTCCTTTAAAATCGATTCACATACCTCCACACTTTTATAAAGTCATAATCTCTTAAGACTCATCAGAAAAGAATATTCTAATAGCACCGAAGAGTCAAACACAAAAAACTGAACAAAATGTATTTTCTTCTTTGAAGCAGTCCTCCGCTCGGCGTAGCTTTGTCGCTTCGGCGACGGTGTAATCTTTGCCAAAATCTTTGGATGGTCGATTTTTACGCTCGAGCGTAAAGTTCTCCGCTCGAGCGGACAGGGTAAATTTTCAGAAAACTGCTGGGAGGTGCATTTTCACGCTCGGCGTACGACCTCGCTCGGCGGAAGACTACCAGATTGAGGCGGCCGATCTCAAGCCAAAATTCACTATTCAAACCCAATTTTTCATGCAATCAAGGGTGAAATTCATGCAATACTTCCACTTAACAACACCCCAACATGGAGGAAAGCTTAATCATGCTAATTTAGACCAAGTTAAAGGCTTCATCAAGCCAACACTTTCACAAATTCCATCCAATGACCCAAATATATTTAAGTTCTACAAATTCAACAAACATAGCTCATAGTAGTAACATCTTGGTATGAATTAATGCTATAGAAACAAAGATTGATGTCCAAAGTGTCAAGGCACCAAATCAATGAGAAACCCTAATGAAGCAAACATAGATTATCCATGAGTCAACACAAGCATGAGATGAAGTTCTTGAGAAGTTAAACTAGGAATTGGTTACCTTAACCTCAAACTCCCAATCCTACTAATGGATGAGCTTCTTTGGTGAGTCAAATTTAGTTCCCCCAATTCTTCTCTTTCAACTCTCACGTTTCTCTCTTCCTTTCTTTCCAAAGTAGCCACGTTTTTTGATCTCAATTCTACAAGTCTTAGATAGGTATAACAATATATATATAAGGGCATAAAAGACGAAAATCAATAAACTTTAGGGTGCGAAATAAAAATTTCACAGAAAATCCTTATAGCTTAAAAATCATGTAGATTCCAAATATCAAATCAATTTACGCAAATTAAATCTCTAAGATGCTCAATTTCCATTTTAAGTAATTCAAATTATATGAATCGTTCTAATTCAACAGATAGAAACTCATATCTCTAAGTTCCATGCTCTTTTACTATATTTTCACATAGATTTTCACAATAACATTCAAAGACACGGAATAGGGAATTATAAAGACAGCAGAATCAGATATGAGGGTCAGGGTATTACATTCACCATCAACTTGGACTGCGTGTTCAGAAAATCAGAGTTTGGGCTGTGTGTTCTACTCTTAATCAGTGTGGGCTGTGTGTTCACCATCAACTTGATGCGTGTTGAAAATCGAGTTTGGTTTGTGTGTTCTACTCTTAATCGGTGTGGGGTGTGTGTTCACCATCAACTTGAATGCGTGTTGAAAATCGAGTTTGGGATTGTGTGTTCTACTCTTAATCGATTAGAAATGTGTGTTCACCATCAACTTGGGCTGCGTGTTGAAAATCGAGTTTGGGCTGTGTGTTCTACTCTTAATCGGTGTGATTTGTGTGTTCACCATCAACTTGAATGCGTGTCGAGAAAATCGAGTTGGCCGTGTGTTCTACTCTTAATCGATTAAGGTGTGTGTTCACCATCAACTTGGACTGCGTGTTCAAAAATCGAGTTTGGGTGTGTGTTCTACTCTTAATCGATTGTTTGTGTGTTCACCATCAACTTGGATTGCGTGTTCGTAAAATCGAGTTTGGGGTGTGTGTTCTACTCTTAATCGATGTGAAATTTGTGTATTCACCATCAACTTGACTGCGTGTTGAAAATCGAGTTTGGGTTGTGTGTTCTACTCTTAATCGATTAATGGTACGTGTGTTCACCATCAACTTGGATGCGTGTCGGAAAATCAAAGTTTGGGCGTGTGTTCTACTCGTTAATCGATTGTGTCTTTGTGTGCTCACTTTCAAATTTGGGCTGTGTGTTCGACAAATCAGTGTTTGAGCCGTGTGTTCAATTCTTAACTAATGTGTACCGCGCATTCACAATCAATCAATCAAGGGGCCTAGTGTTTTAATTTGGCGATTCAAGTGTTGAAACTACATGTTCAGGATGCAGGCAAGGTACTATGTCATAAGCTAAAACTGTGTGTTTAAGCATGGCAGAGCTACAGAATGCATGAAAATGCAGAAAATAAAGTAAAATACCTCTCGTGCATCATGAGAGAGTCTTGCTCGACTCATAAAAAGTAAATCCGGGTGCCGTCGTTGAACCAGTAAAAGCGACGAAAGGCGGCTCATGAAGTGTGCTCTGGTAGGCGTATCTCCCGGGAATGAAAGGGCGGACTCTCGGGGGCAGTGTCATAATGTCAAAGTCATCCCCGGCACCTGGAGGACCTCCGCCATGAGGGTAATTGCCTGCCATTTCAAGAGATCTGCAAAAAGGAGCAAAAATGAGCAAAATGGGGCCAAAATTGGAAAAAGTCAACAAAGGTCAACTCCCGGGAAATGAAAAAGTCAACAAAAGTCAACTCCCGAGAAAATCTTCCAAATATTGAGACAAACTTACCTCAAGTGGTGACAATGAGAAAAGGAGCCCCAAAATCAAAATTTAGTCGGCTCAAAGTGCTTAAAACCGAAAGATTTCGCGGAAACAACTTGCGCGGAAGGCCGAAAAGCGCGTATAAAATGCAGATCTGAAGGAAAAAATGGTTTTGGGAGCAAGGGAAGGAGTTTTCACAGCTTTGGTAGTGATTTCGGAATGAATGGAGGTGCATATATATAGAAATGAGAAAAATGACCAAAATGCTCCTGCTTTTGGGCGGTGTGGCGGCCACCTTTTCTGGCCGGCCATTTGCTTTTTCTTTCCTGGTCGGTGGCCTCCCCAAGGTCAACCACCTGGCCGGTGGTGTTCCCCACTCCCCCCTCTAGCTCCCTGCAAATTTTGAGGAAGATCGGAGTTCCCAGGACCTGAAAAAGTTCAAGAAAAGTGCACTTTCTGGCGCGAAATTGCTCCGTCGGAACTTCAGCTGCAATTTCTGACGTGTGTCTCACCGTTACTCATCAAAATCAAGGTGTATCCTTTTTGAATATGTTACAACCTCTCCGGGAGGTGAATCAGAGGCCGCGATCAAGTTGCCTTCACCGCAATGCGCGTTTTCTTACTCGTTGTTTCGCAACAAACGAGCATCCTGATTCGCGCTCATTTTGCATCGTTTTGCACATAACTTGTATTCTCATGAACATTTTACATTGTCATCCATGATTTCTTGGTATACCATACCTCTGTGCTTGAGCATGCGTTGTCACGCACGTTCTTTTCTCGCGTTGCGATGCATTCACTTGCCGACACTGCGTGTGTCACATTTTTTGAACCATAGGAATAACATTGAATATATGTTGTTAGCATATTGTTGTTGTTGAATTTCTCTCTTTTGCAGGCACGATATTGTATGTACGGTTCATTTGAAATTTAGTGCGACCCGAATCGCGGTATCGTATCTTCTCCGTGTGAGGCATAGCGAGAATTGAATAATTCTCCGCATTCCTAACTGCATGAAATGTAGTTGTTGCTTTACATTCTTGCTTAAAGCTGTTGCATCTATTTGCGAATACTTGCCTCATTCTGACTTCTTTGCATTTGCATGATCATTTGGCTCTGTGCATGTCGCTTTGCATCTTGCCCCCCCTGCCTGCGGGCACGTATCTTTGTTCATCTTGTATGATTGTCTAAGTCTTCGGCCTTGTCAAAAATGGGTCGTCTCTAGGCTTTGACATTCACTCCCGTCACTTCTTGACTTAGAGTTACATCAAGAGAGAACAGCTGTAGACACCCCATTTTTGCCAGACCTTAAGACTCGAGCGTCACCGATTGGCGCTTCGGTGATGTTGCATATTGCGCTCGTTGAAGTCTCGAGTCATGCGCCCTGCCTCCGGACTTCCGAACTTTCTTCTATGCTTTGTCTCGGTTTGCGAACCAGACTCGGTTTTCTCAGTTTTCCTTCCTGAAGGGAGGGAGAGGTCCCTTAGACTATCTCCCAGTGGTCGTGGGCTACCTTTCGTAGCCGTAGGCCATTTTGCCCATTTCGGAGGCCGAATCCCGGTTTTCGGAGCCGTCAGGCCGTGTGCCTCGGTTCAGGACCACCCAACCATCTCCGACTCCTCCGGTTCTTGGCAGGTACCTCTGTTTTATCATAACGAGGGACACTGGGGTCTTAGATACCCACTTCGTGGCCAAACACCGCTTTCGGTGCTTAACGGCCGGTTTTCGGGCCCCGAACCTCGCGGTTTGGCCCCCGAGCATTCATTTCGCATCGGTTTTTGTTTATTTTTGGCAGGTACCTCTGTTTTATCATAAGGAAGGTCACTGGAGGGTGGGATCCTAGCAATTGTCTCAGCAACCAGTTATGCTCTTCCGGCGCCCTCCGGGGCCCGTTTTTCTCACTTCCGGGCTAATGTTGAGCACCCTAGGGCCATTTTCTTCGAGCCAAAACCACATATTCGTGTTGTACACATATGGGAGGATCCTAAAAAGTGGTGCTCGGCCAATAATTATTCCTTTCATTTTTGAGCCTCTCCTAGGGTTGGATTGTTGTTCCTCCTTGTTCAGAGTTACCAAATTCCAACCACAAGGCCTTGAAGAGGAGACATGGGAGGACACCAATGTATAGAGCTCGGCTAGTAATTTTCATTTCCCATTTTTGCCCCTAGCCCGGCTGAGGTGCTTGACGGCCACCTCCAATAAAGGTGGCTAGCCGGCCTACATCCTCTCAGTGCACACTTCTGTTGTATATTTGTTTCCCCAGAATAAGACACATGTCAGGGGATATTTTGGAGGGGAATACTTGGGTGCATTTCCCCCCACCTTTACACCCCTCCTTTTGTCCATATAAGGCAGCCAAGAACTTGTCCCAAGGGTTAGAAAATTTGCTCTCAAGCATACATACACTCCTCTATCTCCATTTCTCTAAAATCTTCAAGTTTTGGTGCCTTTTGTTCATCATCATCAAGCACTACCATCACCACTCCATTTCCAGCAACAAGAAGAGGTCCTTAGAGGCTTAGAAGCAACATTTCTCAAGTCAAGAAGCAAGGAAAGAAAGGTCTTCAAGGGTGAGTCTCAATCCCTCTCTTTTACACCATTTTCTTGTCTCTTTTCTTAATCCTACTTGCTCACTGTTTTGAGTTCCGACCAACACTGAAAGTGGTCCTCTTTTGAGCTATTCTTGATGTTTTTTTAAGGGCTCAACCCTGTTTGAGCCCTCTATCTTACACTTCCTTCAATACCGCCTTATATGCCATTATTTTGCATTGAATATTTGGCCTATGTGTGATCTGATTTGGAGCATCTCATGAACTGATATTGTGCTTATTTTGAGCCCCTATTCAATATTGAAGAAGGGTTCAACCTTGTTTTCATGCTCCATATATCACTTGCTTTGAATCCATGTTTTACCCTTGTTTTTGCATGCTTCATCTAGCTTGTGGGTGATCTGTTTTCGAGAATGATATAAACTGTGAGTGGGCCTATTTTGAGCCCCTCTTCAACATTGAAGAATGGCTCAACCCTTTTTGGCCTCTCTATCATCTACTTGCTTCATAATCTCTCATATTTACCGTAAACTTGCATGATTTGTTTAACCTACATGTGGTTTGTTTTGGAGCATGTCATGAACTGTGAGTAGGATTATTTTATGTCCCTCTACAACATTGTAGAAGGGATCAACTTCATTATGGGTCTCCATGTTATACTTGTCATTATACCCCTCTTTGGCCCTCATTTTGCATGCTTTGTTAGGCCTATGTTGCTCCTGTTTTCGGCCATGATCAGGTCTGTAAAGAGTCATATTTTGTCCTTTTCTTCATGTTTTGTTAAGGGTCTTAGGATGTTTGGTGAATGCTTGGTATACCTCTCTTTATAGCCCTCTTTTGGCTCATATTTTGCATGCAATGTTGAGCATATCTACATACTGTTTTGGAGGTTTTCATAAGCTGTAAATGTTCATATTTTTGGCCCCTCTTCAGTGTCGTAGAACTGTATTTTTCAGTTTGAGCATTGCGTATACCATTTGCTTCATTGTTCCTTCTTTTCCCCCATTTTTGCATGCTATTTTTTGCCATACTTGTGATTGTTGTTTGGCCTTACTTTGTACTGAAAAAATGCTAGTTTAGGGGCTGCCTAGCATCCGTCTTTACACTTCATGTCCATGTTGTGCATGTTTTGCATAGCCGCAAGTCATTTCGGGCACTTAGCATAGCATTTCGGGCATCGGGTGTAATTTTGCTATAATTCGGGGGCTGTTTTTGCATCATTTTGGCTGCTGAAATTTGCATTTTCCATATGCCATATGCCACGTCTCATTTGCATGCCATTTTATGCCTTAGGGCCATTGCCTCAGTTTGCGTGCTTGCACGCATTTCGAGCACTTCATTTCATCTCCGGCTTCTTATGTGAGTATGGTGAGTCCTCTCTCACATTAGTATAAGTCAATCTATATTTGGAGTGACATTTCATACCTTGATGCCATTGCCTCGGTTTGCGTGCCCATGTGCGCATTTGGAACACTTCATTCATCCATCGGCCTCTTATGTGAGTGTGGTGAGGCCCTCTCATGTTAGTGTAAGCCCAATTTGCATTGTGTATGCCATTTCATTCCGTATGTCATTGCCTCGATTTGCGTGCCCGTGTGCACGCATTTCGAGGCACTTCATTTTCATCCGACGGCCTCTTATGTGAGTGTGGCTGAGGCTCACTCATGTTAGTGTAAGTCCATTTTGCATTCTGTATGCCATATTAGTCTCCTTGCATTGCATATGCCATTGCCTCGGTTTGCGTGCCCGCGTGCACGCATTTCGAGGCACTTCATTTTCATTCACTGGCCTCCTGTGTGAGTGTGGCCGAGGCTCACTCATGTTGGTGTAAGCCCATACCGCATCGCATATCTCTTTTTAGTCCCATTACATCCGTATGTCATTTTCTCGGTTTACGTGCCCGTGGGCACGCATTTCGAGACATCTCATTTTAGGTTCATTGTATATCATATTTCAGGCCGTTTCGTGCCTTTATGTCATTTTCTCGATTTGCGTGCCCGTATGCACGCATTTCGAAGCATCCCATTTTCATAGCATTATGTGTGTTAGGATTGCATGTCATGCATATTGCATCGTGTTCGGGATAGGAGTTAGCAAGACGCGAAGCGAACACGTTCCGTACTCACGGTGTGAGCGGGTCTCAATTCCCAAGTCATCGACACTCCGGGATTACCCATGATGGAGTTAGGTTTTGTTGTAGCATTCATACGCATTCACCCCATATTGATTTGTGCAATCCGACTCCTCGGCCATCATGCATCGATATCGTGATTGGTGGCACGAGGATCGAGGCATGCATATATTTGTGAAATACATTGCTATGCCCCTCTCACGCTCTCTGTTGCGACAAAATGAAGAATCGACAACTTTCGAGAGTTGCACGCATTTGAGAATAAATGCATAAGCAGAGGCTAATTGGGGCATCGATGGATTTCAGCGCAAAGGCATCGGGCATGCATCATTTCATCATCGGGCGAAGCAAAGCGGTCCACAGCTTGCATGCGATTCTGACTTTCTTAGTTAATTTGTTAATTAATTAGGAATTTGTATATTATTGATTGTATTATTTGAATTTGTACTATTCTTTTATTCGGACATTCGGACTGTATATTTATTCGGACCCTCTGCGCGAGGGCATAATTGTAATAAGGGTGTGTGAGTGTGATGTATGTCTTCCAACCCCACTTCTTTCTCCCTTTTATTTACACCTTATGATGGTTAGATATAGGGCATATTTCAATTAGCATCTGATGTAATGACATGTTTGCATCATTCATCTGTTTTGCATGCAAGACTCGGCGCATCATAAAGCGCATTTGTATTTCAATTCCAAATTGAATACGTGATAGTTGTAGCATTTCATATGCCATGTTTAGAATAGCCGAGCCTGCTATAGTTTGCATTTTTGCATGTGTTGCATTAGGCAATTCTGTATACTTAGGATCCATGCATGGATTTCTAATCGGCTTTTGTTTTGGCTTGGAGTACTATGTAAGGTTTATGCTTTAGCATCCTTGCATGTGTGAGTGTTGCCATGAATAGCATGCTTACTATGAGGCTATGTGCTTATGTGATATAAGCGCCTTGAATGCTGTGGATGGAGGTTGGGTTACTTGGATTGGACAATTCATCAAATGTTTGTTTTAAGCCCACTAGATAGTGGCAAAATCATGTTTTCTAAGCCCACAGGGTGGCAAATCACGTCTTAGCCTACTGCGGGTAGCACCATCAAACCATTTTCAAACAAACAAACATGAAATGTTTTGTTCCAATCGAGCGATTAGGTCTATACTTGTATCTTTGTGCGCATCACATAGTAACCTAGGCTAATAACCGGAATAAGAACTCACAATGTTTTCAAAATCAGATATCATGGTTAGTAGAGGAAGGTCTTTGGCCGGCGAAGAATGCTCACAGTGACCTTCCCCAATCGTACTCAAGTTCGAGAGAGCAACTTTGGTGATGACGGACACGTGGCCTTTGGCACCGAGTCAGGGTTTCCTAAATTTCCCATTTTAAAATATTTAGGTGGCGACTCTGTATCTGGCGAAGCAGTCCATGTTTGGCACTTCTTTCAAAAAATCTGTTTTCAAAAACGATTTGCCGGATTTGGACTCTTCGGTTCAAGATTAAGAACCGTGACATTTGAGTCCTTCGAACTGTAGTGACCCAATATCGAACCAGAACGGGGGGGACTCGCACTCCCTTTTCCCCGGGATGCGTTCGGGGACGTCTACAGTTTCTGGCGACTCTGCTGGGGATTTAGAGAACTTGACTCGAACTCGTGATATCTGGTTTTGACTACACTTGTGTATTTCTTTGCATTGCATTTGCATTGGTGCGCCTAGGACACCGTGTTTGCCATCTGCTATTCTGGCGGTTTCTTGAGGCTTGTCTTGTCAAGGCATGTCCATAAGGTTGATCGATTCTGGGCTCTGCGATGTAGAACACAAACCCGGTTTCTGGGGCACCCTTGACCATTCGACCTAGTGCATATTCGGATCCATAGTGACCATTCCAAACTAGGACGGGTTGCTTACCGTTTATAGGTTGTTTGAAGCATTGCGTGCGTAGTGAAACCCTAGCTCGACAAAATAGGGCGAAACCACGCTAGCGTAGGGGTGTTTTCGGCTCTCACTTATACGCTATGTGCTTGTTAGAGTGTGCCTCTGAGGAATGCATGTATTAGTTGAGTTTGGGCATCGAACTGCGGGCACCGGTCGATATCGAGAATCGGTTATGCGTGAGTATCCGATTGATTTTGGGTTTGAGAAACGATGATCTGAGGGCGATGACGATGATTGAGGGCGATGTATTTTGACTTATCAACTGCGTGTTGTATGCGGAAACTATGTGTTGTGTATTTGATTTAATTTGTTATCTTTGCCCGTTTTACGGTTATTTATTTCCTTTTACTTTATTATCTTTTGCTAGGGCGATTTTATACGATTACTTCGAACCAATAGATACCCCCAAGCACTTTGGACACGAGGTCGCCGACTCAGCCGTCCGAGGATCTCGTTGGCGGACATCGGTGTTCCTCTCTACCCCGATTATCCGAAGAAAGCGCGGCGTGTCGAACGAGGATTCTGGAGACGGAGCTTGCTGACGATAAACAATCGGTGAGATTTACGTATGCCGTAGAAGTACATTCTAAGCCATTCGGATGGAGCAATGAGAATATGTCGAGGATGGGCGATAATCGCCCGGATGCATGAGAGCATGAGGCGGATGCAAGATGATGCCACCATGGCGAATTTTCCAAACAACAAGCCACGATCATGGCCCAACGAAGTGATTACTAAGTTTAGCAATGACATAGCGTCTGCATCGAGGTCCTCCTCACCACTCGCTACTGGCGAGCATCCTTTGGTGAGAACACCCGCCAAATCCTCGAATGTCCTCCCAAATACTCGAATACCTTACGATGTCAGGAATACTCAAGAGGACATAGGTCTTCCAGAGGGCTCGCCCCATGCCTAGCTTGTCCAGAATCTCACACCTAACCACTCGGACTCTCCGTTTGAGTTCGAGGTAGATCATCTGACTCTGGTGAGTAATTTGGAAAAAGCTTTTAAGAAATCACAAGGGGTGAAGGCCATCGGACATTGAAGATGGCTACAGCGGCGTGGGTGACAACTTCTTGGGATAGATTCAAGATGCCCAGTTGATCGTTTTAGCGGATCGAGGATCCTATGGTCCATCTCGGCTATTTTCGGACATCTTGAGGCCAATGGGCTAACTTGACCTGAAGCTTTCTTTATTTGGCGAGAACTTTGTCGGGGGTGGCGGCCATTTGATGCATAAAATTGGAAGGCGATGTGAAGAAATTGGGATGAGTTGGTGAGGCCTTCGTTGCTCGATATTTGTATAACACGCGGTCGAGATTACAACCGTGATCTCGAGACAACGGCGAGCAAAAAGAGACTTTCTCGATTTTGTAACTTCGGTGGAAGCGAAGGCATCGATGATGACCTTAAGGCCAAGATAAGGATCAAATTCGGATGATTATGCGCAACCTCAACCCAAGTTAATCACGAGAAAATGATCGTACTCCTTTCCCCCACCTTCTCAGTTACGAGATGAAGTCAGATCGAGATCACGATGAAGCAAGGTTTAATCGATCGGGGCGAGAAACGGCCCGAAGGACATTCAATCGCAATAACAACGCGAGGCGAGTGGCGCTACCAACACAAGAACTTGAGGTCGGTATGGTCACCACCACCCTCCTTCTCAACCAAGGCCCGGCGGCCACCCCTTTCGGTACCTCGGGAGGCGATAACCAAGCCGAGATATCAATCCGAGGCCAAGAACCTTCACTCCACTATATATGCCTGTCCAAGGCTCAGGGGTGTTAATCGAGGAAGAAGCATCGACACCCACAGGCAAGGGCCCTTTGCCGAATCCACTTCCCTTTCCACAACCTTGACCAAGTCTTGTCGTACCACCTGACATAGCCATGACCACGGATCAATGTTTAAATTTGCGTCACGAGATTCAAGACCTCGTTGACAAGTACATCATCGTACCTCCCGAAAGACCCAGCGTCACAACTAACCCACTCCCCGCACATAACCAAGTCCCACCACCCATAAGAGTCAACCTCATCCAAACTGGGGTCGTTTCCTACGATCCTAGTATCTATATTACTCCCTCACCTACCCAAGCGGAGGTGGTCCTTCTGATTGCCTTGACTTGTGCATGTTGGACACCTTCACAACCCAATCGAGGAGGTGGTGACCTCCGAAGATGGAGCAGGCGGGTTTGAAGGAGCAGAATTGGTGAGTGCTGGAATGGGACGATCTGGGAATCTAGTTAGGAGAGCCTATGATCCAGTGGATACATTGTATCGATGGGCCGGTCTGAGCCGATTGTAGGACTGCCAGAAAAAGCTGAACTATGCATGATTCGGGGGGATGGACTAGAACAAGAGGCGGATGATCTGACAACGGTGGAAGAAGATTTTGCTAACCTCCAGTTCTTCAACGACCAAGAAGTAGGGGATGCAACAATCAATTGGTTTGAATATGAGGAATCGGCGAAATTGCAGGGTGGCTAGATGATTAGCCAGATGTTGTGGAAGTTCAGCCAGGGCAAGGCCCAGCAGGGGCAAAGGTATCAATGATAGCCGGAAGGGCCGAGAGTTAGAATGAACCGCCGGACAGCGCCGGTGCAAAGAATTCCGCTCGGGACCAAGATATTGTGAAAACCGAACAACAAACCGTACTAACACAGGAGGAGCAAGAGAAGAGGTGGGATTCTGAGAGAATCCGGAAAGCCAAGAACCATGAAGAAGATGAAAGTCTTTGTGGCGCAAGAGCGAGGACATCTTTGTGAGCATGTGGGATGAAAGTACTGAGAGTACAAACTTGCCAGAACCGGATAGGTGTCTGTTGAATGCTAGCGGGATGTGGTGGGAAGAGGAAGACTTGTGTCTTGCCCACACGGATGAGGATTGGCAGTGCCCAACGGATGATACTTGGTACCTCGATGAGGTGGATCACATGACGAGTGGGCGGTACTTCAAGCCCCGCACCTCGACCAACTGAGGCGTCTGGGAAAGATAAAAGGCAGAAAGCAGAGAAGCAGATTGAAGAAGAAGGCGTGCTCAAGCAGTTAAAAGAAAATCTGAGACATCTCCATCAGGGCGCTTATGGCTTCAAGGGTGCCTGAGGCAGTTTGTCCTATCTGCTATGGACAAGGCCAAACTCTCCATCGAAACTACATGAAGCGGTGGTTGGGTTTGGTTTTTAGGAGGGTTCCCGGCATTAACCTTTTCGGATAAGGAATTGCCGCTGAGGCGTGAATCACAACAAACCTCTTTACATCTCCGTGGAGTGTAGAGATAAGTGGATACGGTGGTACTTGTTGATCTGATGCGCTATCAATGTCGCTTGATCGAGCGGCATATCTGTCGGGTTGAAACCGCGGACTTTATACCAACCACTCGGTGATCGAGCTTATGATAATACGGTAGGGAAGTGATGGGGAATTTGTCAAGGTTCGGACCAGTTGGTCGAGGACAACACAACATTGAATTTCATGTCTTGGGCGTTCCGCAACCTTCAACTTGCTCTTGGGGCGGCGTGGTTGCACCAAGTAAGCGATCTCTTCCACTCTGCACGGATGTTGAAATACCCTCACGGGAAGGGGTTGCAATTGTTTTCGGAAATTCATCCATCCATCCGCCCGGAAGTGTCTCGCCGGTTTGGAAATCGAGCATAGCACGGAGGATGTGTTCTTATCGAGATTCACTTTGGCGGAGGCGGGTAGTCACGAATATAATGGTGTGAATGAAGGTGTATGCGTCGATGCTCAATCCGTCTACCTCATGAACAAGCTACAACATATTCCCGGGATGGGATTAGGAAGAAGCGGCAGGAAAGAAGTCGCAGCATTGGCCGAAGTGCCACACAACCCGCATACCTTTGGGCTAGGGTATCTGCCCACCAAAAAGGTGGTGAGAAAGGAAAGAAATGGTTGGCGAGCGAGCGAAGCAGTGGGAAGCCTTTTGACTTAATGCAGGCCCATCGGTACCTGAGCAGACGCTTCGTCCGGAGGAGGACTTTCCATTTTGCGGCTTCGAGCCATGGCTAAGCGCGGAGAAAAGCGGCGTGCAGGTTTGAAATCTTCTTGACACTGCAACTATCAGGGATGATGTTGCCCTGAAGCGAGCAGACCCAACAAGCGAGGTTGAAGCGAGAATAAAGCGGTGGATCACGAGGGCCTGAAATTGGAAATGGGGTAGCTTGGCATGTCTCCTCTCGATCCTCCGTCGACCAAGAGTGCTTGGGGATAACCGTGGTTTCCATGATTGGGGATGAAAGCAGCTTGCGAGCCGACCGTGACTATCTTGGATGCATCAATCGCACCCTCTCTCACTTGGCGATCTGAGGAGGATTTTTGTCAGCGGCAAGGTCGGGTGGTGGCCGGAATCTGATTCCACCGAGTCTGTGAGTCGAATCGGGTTCAGCTTCGGTCTGAGTCTGGTACTCTTGGGGATGTTAACCCGGATGCCACAGTCCTGTCCAGGTCGTCTTTTTTCCTTTTCATTTGAGTCTGTTGTAACCAATGAATCGGACGATTTAGATGTGCCTAATGAGAATGAACTATCTGTGGTTTCTGAGTATTTTTACGTGCCCTTAATTTATTGCATTAATTAGGACTTTCAAAACTTTGATGAAAGCAGCGAGGGCGAAGTTCCTCGGTTTCTAGCGCTTAATTGAGCAAGAGCAAGAGATTTGTTAAACCATTAATGGATGAAATCATTACCGTGAACATTAGTCTTGAGGAGGACCAATTGGTGGTCGGATCGGGTCCACGTTGTCTTCGGAGGAACGTGGCGCTTTATTAAAAGATTTCAAAGATGTTTCGCGTGGTCTTACGAAGACATGCTGGAATCGATCTGAGATTGTACAACATCGGATCCCCCTTGACCCGAGGCCCGACATCAGCGAAACTTCGAAGGATCGCGGATTGGGCTCTTAAGATTAAGGAAGAGGTCACCAAGCAAATCGGCATGAGCTTCTCTTTGGTATCTGAATATCGACTTGGTTGGCCAACATTGTTCGGTCTTAGAAGAAAGATGGCGGGATCCGGTGTGTGTAGACTTGAGGATTTGAGCGAGCTAGTCCGAAGGCGACTTTCCCTTACACATCGATGAGTTGGTAGATTTCCGGCGGGGCATGTATTGCTCTCATTCATGGATGGCTTCTCGGGATACAACGGATAGTGATGGCACGGAAAGGCGAGGAAAAAGCGCATTCACCACCCGTAGAACATCTTGCTATCGGTAATGCCGTTTGGGTTGAAAAACTGGAGCTACTTATCAGCAGACGCGACCACAATACTACATGATATGATCCACAAGGAGGTTGAGGTGTATGTGGGCGACATGATTGTCAAGTCCAAAGAAAGAGAGGGCCACTACGCCTTGCACAAGTTTTCAAAGGATCGGGAATTAGGTTCTGGCTAAACCCTCGAAATGTCGTTTGGTGTTCTGGGGAAAATCTTTGGGTTTCGATTACACAAAGGGCATCGAGGTCGACCTTCCAAGATCAAGGCCATCCTAGAAATGCCACCACCAAGGTGAAAAGGAGGTGCGAGGCTTTACGGGTAAAGTGCAATTCATAAGGCGGTTTATTTCAAAATTAACCTTGACTTGTGAACCACTTTTGGCCTCTGAAGAAAGGAAAAAAAGTTCAATGGGATGACGATGCCAAATTGCATTTGAGCAGTTAAAGAATATCTACAGAACCCACCCGTTTTATCACCACCAGAACCAAGGAAGCCGTTGATTTTGTATCTGTCAGTAACTGAAACTACAATGGGCTACATGCTTGCACAAGAATCAGAAGACAAGGCAGAAAGAGCCATTTACTATCTCAGCAAGAAGATGCTGGAGTATGAGACCGATATACACATTTGAAAAGGCTTGCTTAGCTCTGGTGTGGGCTACCGAAGGCTGCGGCACTACTGTTAGCTCACTTTGTAATGTTGGTTTCACGACTTGATCCCATCAAATATCTCTTGAGAAACCAACGCTACGGTAGGCTAGCTCGTTGGTTCTTTGTTGCTCTCGAATTTGATCTCACATATGTGGCGCATAAGTCGATAAAAGGAATAGCGATGGCGAGTTCCTGCCGACCACCGGTTGAGGATGAAGCGATTGAATATTTGTTCCGGATGAATCAATTACGCATATCGGCGAAGAGACACGGGCGATGTACTTTGTGGGCGTCAAATCAACACGGGTATGGGATAGGAGTGTTCTTGATAACACCGATGATTCCGTATCCTCTCGCCTTCAAACTCCGGTTCAAAGTCTCGAATAATGAAGCGAGAATATGAGGCGTGTATCATTGGTCTAGAAGCGACCACGGAACTAGGGCAAAAGCATTTGGGCGTTATTGGGGATTCAAACCTTGTTGTGTCTCAAGCTAAAGGAGGCTGGAAAGTAAAGAGGAAAAGATGATGATGTATCACCAAACCTTGGATTTCTTGATCCCTCGGTTTGAAAAGCTAAGTTTTACTCATCTACTAAGAGAGAACAACGAGTTCATGATTCTTTAGCAACTCTATCTTCTATGATAGACATCAGGTGGAGTCGAATCGTCGATTATCATCGACGAAATTTGCACTGCCTTATGAGTCGATTGCGACCATAGATGAAGTCGGGGCGAACACCCTGGTATTACGACATCTGGAACTTCTTGGAGAAAGAAGCATACCGCGAGGTAAATGCCAAAGACAAGAGGCCAATCAGAAGAATGGCAGTTCAGTTCATCATCTGCGGGGGTAAACTGTATAAACGGGGTCATCTGGGAATGCACAAGCTGTGCGTTGATGCTGAAGAGTCAAGGTGTCTTATGGAAGCCATCCACGGCGGTGAATGGGGTGCACTGGTGAATGGGTTAATGTTGTACGGAAGATCCTTAGACAAGGTTATTCTTGGTCCACCATGGAGGAGGATTGTATTGGCCGTCCGCGATGTCACAAGTGTCAAATTCATACCGTCGCATGAGCGTCCCGCCGTCAAAATTGTACAACATGACCGCCATGGCCGTTTTACATGCAGGGAATTGATGTAATCGGGTTACGCCAAAGGGTCGAATGGGCATGAGTTCATCTTGGTAGCAATAGATTATTTCACAAAGTGGGTTGAGGCCCAATCTTATGCGATGTTGAAGGCTTCATACGTAGCAAAATTTATCGAAACAACATTATCTGTCGCTCACGGGTCCCAAGCGAAATCGTTTGAACAATGGTTCCCACTTCAAAAAGGAGGTGATTGATTTGTTGGAGAAATACAATGTGGCTTTTCATAAGTCGTCTACTTACCGCAAACCAGCGGGCGATTGAGGCCGCCAACAAGAACATCAAGCGCATACTACGAAGATGGTGGAAACCTATCGGGATTGGCGGATAAATTTGCCTTTAAGCTCTGTGGGGTTCTGAGGACTTGATCGGAACCTCTTTGGGCGACTCGTACTCATTGGTCTATGGGATGGAGGCCGTTTGCCTATTGAGATTGAGGTCCGTCATTACAGTATTGGTGAGTGCGGATAAGCAAAGCAGTTAGCGAAAATAGATTTGAGGAACTCATGCTTTTCAATGAAAGAAGGTGAAAGCATTGTACCACATCCAAGGTTATCAGCGAGAATCGCTGGGCTTTTAACAAGAAGGTTAAGTCGAGAATTTGAAAGAAGGAAATTTGGTACTCAAAGACAACCGAGCTCCCATCCACGACCCAAGGGGCAAGTTCAGACCCAATTGGACTGGTCCCTATATTATCAAGTCAATCTGGTCAGGTGGAGTTGTGGTTCTAATGGATCTAGATGGCTTAGAGTTTTCCCAACCGATCAACATGGACAAGTTGAAGAAATACTACCCTGAGAGGCTCATTTGGGCGAAAACCCGAAAGGCGACCTAGGCAAAACTTCGAGCATAGAAAATTTGAAATTATAAAAGCGAGCTCGTAAGGTTGAAAACCCGCAAAAGGCGACTTTGGCAAAAGTTAGGCGCAAAAGGAGAGTAAAAAAATACTCGGCGAACCCAAGCTTTGAACTACGTAAGGCTTGATTCCCATCTATGGGATACGTAGGCAGCTTCATCCTGAAGTTCAGCCCCAATCTTTTCCCTGATCAACTTTGTCCATATTGATCATCTCAGTCATCTCTATTCAGCAGCATTTATCGTGATCTCTGGTACAGTGTTATTCAGACTAGGGGCAACTTTCTGTTGCATTGAAGTGTTGCGGCACCATCCAGACCAGGGGCAACTTTCCGTTGCTATGAATCGCCGAGGCACTTTTCAAACTAGGGCAAATTTCCGGCTAGGATCCGGGTTGTGTGTCTCGATGTGATTTGGTGTGTGTCGATTTGATCCATATCGAAAATAGTTTTGAAAAGTTTTAATAAAGTTGACTTTGTTCAAATTAATCTTTTCACAACTAAGACCATTTTGGACCAAAAACGGAGAATTTTCAGTACCACAACTTTCAATGTCATTGATTTCAAAATAGAGTTCTCTTGCCCTTGCATACAATTGAAGTTGCTTTTTATTACATTCATAACGAAAACTTGAAAGTACTAATAAAGCAATAAATCTGGGGCATAGTCAAGTCAGGTGACTCTGCGTCCCCTTCCAGAGCTGGATGAAGCCTCCGATGCCAACCTAGGCCCAACCTGTGCTTCTTCATTGAGCCAATCCGCACTTTCGTCGATAAAGTGGCGAAGATAGAGGCGGGGACAAGACTCTCTAGCCCTCGGTAAAGTATGTCGGGCAAGGTGTGCACCTCGAACCGGGAAAGTGGTTGGGTACTCAATGCCCTCCGAAGGGCAAGTCTGATCATGGCCAAGCCGGCTTGAGAATGCGGAATGGGAATAAAATCATAATGAGTCAAGCACCAACCGGATCGGTATCTTGAAACATGCTATAGCTCATCGGAAGGTTAAGCCAAGAACGGCGCCAAGCAATGCAATCAGCAAACAAATTGCACATCCATTCAAACCACCATCCCTCATCAAGGGCATCGACCAGGCGTTGTCGAAAGAAGTAGCCACGGGCAGAATAAGCAGGGCAAGAGTCCACAACTCTCAATTTGTCCATCAACCATATCTGGGGAGGGATGAAAAATGAGAGAATAAAGAATAGAGAGATGTGCGATGTGCGATGAGAGAAAAGTAAGATAAGGGTTTTGTGAGAAAAATCGAGCCCGAGGGCCGAGTGATGTGAGCGAATACATATGTGAGCTTGGGTGGGAAACATTACCTGCAGCAGTAGTGGACTCCCTGCGAACCTGGTTGTTTCCCGGCAGTGGAAAGCATCCAAGCCCATCAGTGTCTCGGCCAGAGTCATGGCAATGCAACTCTTTCCCTCTTTCAAGCCTTGTGCAACTTCGATCAGACGGATGCTAGCTCCTCCAGAGCCCGAGACGAACAGAAAATGAGATAGCATGCACAAGCAGAGCGCATGTTGTCGGAAACCTTGCCAATGATGGTTGCTACGGTCACCGGCATCAGAGAATCGGTAAATCAAGCTCGGGATATCCAACAAGCCATTACCAATCAGAGATCGAGCATCATGCGCGTTGAAACCACATATCCGCCCTAAAGCTTGGGTGTGGCCAAAACGAGACTGAGGCAAAATCTCTTACGCGTTCAGACTCCATCAAGACTTGAAAATCTTGAAGTAGGACATACCTCTTGTCGCTTGAAGCTAAAGACATCGTCATAGGGTTCCAAAACCTTGCCGCATGACGGAGGAAAGGAAGGTCTGATGGAGTCCGCCTCAACGTAAATAGTGCATTTAGGCGAAACCGGGAAGTTCATCTTTTAGAGCCATCTAGAGAAGAAATCCGAGATGTGAGATTTTCTGAGAAATGCCTCCATTTTGTGAAAGCGGTGATGAAATGAATAAGTTCAAAATTTGGGGCTTTTATAGAGGTAAAACACTATTCAAAGGACAAGTGTCAAAATTGCGGGGTTCGGAGGAGTTGGCCGGCGGGCCATCTATCCTAGTAGGCCGGCCACCCCCTAATTCGCAGTTTCAAATTGTGTTTGGCCCCGTGTTGGTCCTGTTTCGCCCCCCGGAAGTAAGTTTGAAGTAGTTCTAGGCATCGGGAACGTCGAAGGCCTCCATTTCTCTCAAATTCGGATCGTTTCATCACCCGATCGTCCGTCCAAGCACGCTTTGTTGTGTTTGCTTATCGAGTTGTTGCTTTGTTTGTCGAGTTGTAAGTTTTGTCGGTATTGTCGCATTTTGTTTTGAGTTATTACTTTTTATGCAATTTTGTTAAGTCTTGTTTATCGAGTCGTTAACATTGATTGTACTTTGTTTATCGAGTTGTAAACTTGCTAAGATTCATTATTTCTTCTTGGTAGAGTTTTGATTTGTTGCGTCGAGTTCATTACGACGGTAAATACACAAGGCACATTTTCATTCAATTCCATTTTGTGCAAAATGATGCGATGTCGCGATGCTAAGAATTTCAAATACAAACATCTTTTGAAAAGCTGTTTCATTCCATCATGTTTTTCAACAAAATAAAGGTACAAGTTTTACAAGAAATAAAACTACCTAACAATATGCAAAGTGCTACAAAACTACTAGCGAAAAGAAAAATAAAGCGAAATAACATCAATCTCCTCGAGGCGGAATGAGGAGGTCCTCTCATCCTCTTCTGCGGGATGACCTCTGCACCATCATCATCATCCGGGTCAGAGCTATCATCCTCCGGATCCCCCTCTGCCTCATCTCCACTCCCGGAACCAAGACCGGAGCCTCCCTCCCCAGCGGATGTCTCGGACTCACGGTCTGCGACCTCCTCCTCCTCCTCCTCATCAATAATAGGTGCCCTACGCCTGCGGGACGACTCTGCTCCTCGAGCTCCTTGAAAAGGCCTAGATGGCCTCTACGAGAGAAGGCTGGGTGGCCCGGCCTCGAAAAGGCCTAGATGGCCCAGTACCATGAACAGGTCCAGTACCTCGCCCTCCCTGAGAAGGCCCGGATGGTCCGGCCTTCAATGAAGCATACACGGGAGGCATCTGAAAATGAAAAGTTCAAATACATCAGTTCAAATATGAAAAGCGATCACGAGTACAAAATGCGAATGGAGTGTGTGTTAGATGTGCTCTACGACTTATCAATCTGACAAGATGTTCAAAACCGGGTATATCATCGAAATATGCTAAATCTGAAAGATGAGCGATTACACTTGCGCCCATGATGGCCATCTGTGCCTCCTCCGTAGTAGGATCATGCCCTCGAATATGGCCGACATCCGGCGGCGTCCGTGTACTCAATGGGAACGCAAATACAAATGCAAAACTATCGGCGGAGGAATGAATGTCCAAGTATCATTTGGTAAATCAAAGGCATAAACATCTTAGGGGCGAATCGGGGTCTCGACATATCTATGGTCGAAGAGGAGGCTCTAGCGGGACACAGTAAGGAGTCGAACCGCCAACTCGTCAACTCGGTCGGCATGTCTGGCCACCCAGGATGATGATGAAGAGACGGAGGGATTGGAGGAATCGAACTACCTCTACCCCTAGATGCACCAGCCCTGCTAGAGGAAGGGATACCCGTAGCACCGGCACGACTCGAAGATCGCATACCAGTAGGCCTCAGTGGCGAAGCACGCAGTCCCGTCAAGGGGGGCATCAGATATATACAACGGTTGGTGGCGTAGTCTCCGTCCATGAGATATAACAAAGCATCGGTGCCCTGTATGGCACTAAAGACCTCTGGGCGAGCAGTCTATCGGCGATCCGCATAGTGGTGGAGGTGCAAGAGGGTCTGAGAATCGTACCCCATACAGCGAAGAAGCGTTCCCCAGGGAACCATGCCACTAAGCGGTCCTTCGAGGAACCTATCTTAGGAATTAGTCGATCCTCAGGATCTTGATATCGGAGACTATCACCAAAGACCGCCCGAACGCCAAGTGTCTAGCGCGGATAACCAGTGCATAAATCAATCAGAAATCAGGAGTATACAAGGCAGATCAAAGATGAAAATGAAAGGAACTGAGAGTTCTAAAATACCTCTGTCGTCCACGATATCAAAATCTTTATTGCGGTAGAAGAGAGTCTCTCGAGGTCTCGCTCGGTGCTCGCCCTCGAATACTAATGAAAACGGAGTCATAAGGAGTCCAGCCACCTCCATCTCCGGAGCTAATGTGGTAAAGTATACGTACACCCATAGCTGAGAAAAGCAGTGCAGAATGTGAATACAAAGTGCTAAAGGCAGAATACAGAGTGCAAAGTGCGCCGTGTGCGCAATGAACAAGTAATGAGGAACAGAAATGTAAACCAAGAGGACGGAACGTACCTCCCAAGCTCTCCAATAGCCGCCGAGTAAGTCCCCCCGTCCGCGAGAGGCTGCATTCATGTAACAATAGAGGGTAGCCAAGCCAGCGCCACCCCAGTCGTATCGACTGACCTGTGATAGGTCCACCAGAGCGCTCAGAAGATATAACCCAACAGTGTTCCCCCTATCGGCAAACAGAGTGGTGCCAAAGAGGAACATGAGGAAGCCACGGGCATACTGCTCAACCTCCTCGGGAGACTCAGGCTCCATCTCGGCCTCAGGAAATGGGAAGAGAGCCAGGTGTATCGGACTCTCCCGGAAGCTCTCTTTACAGGTGGGCGAGCACAAAACAGATATGTCCATGTGGCCACCCACTCTCCCATATCCTCGTCGTAAGGAATGGGCCAACCGCCTATGTCTAGGCGGTGAGCCTGTGAAGTCAGTGAGGTCATGGTCAGGTCCCCGGTGGCAGAAAAGTGAAAGGAACTGGTGGTGTCTCACCATCTCTCCACTAAAGCAGCTAACAATGTCCTACTGGCGGGGCAGCGAGCTAATCCCACACAGAATGGTCCAAACTCTGCTAGATCAACTAGATCGGGACTGACCTCGAAGCTCGACATACCGATCTCGTGGCGATGGGCCGTATCCTCGAAAGTCGAGAGTCAACTTTGCATTCAAAATAAATGCATGTGTTCAGTACACTACAAAATGCAAGCCGTATGCAAATAACAAGCTGTGTGCAAAAGAAATGAAGAAGCTGTGTGCAAATGAACTCTTAATCGATTAGAACGTGTGTTCACCGAATCTGGGAACGTGTGTTCGATAACTCTGTGTTTGGGGTGTGTTCACCATCAACTTGAATGCGTGTTGAGAAAATCGAGTTTGGCTGTGTGTTCTACTCTTAATCGATTAATGGGAGTGTGTGTTCACCATCAACTTGGATTGCGTGTTCAAAAATCGAGTTTGGGTGTGTGTTCTACTCTTAATTAGTGTGGAACGTGTGTTCACCATCAACTTAGGCTGCGTGTTGAAAATCGAGTTTGGGCTGTGTTCTACTCTTAATCGATGTGGGTGTGTGTTCACCATCAACTTAGCTGCGTGTTGGAAAATCGAGTTTGGGACTGTGTGTTCTACTCTTAATCAATGTGGGCTGTGTGTTCACCATCAACTTGGACTGCGTGTTCAGAAAATCAGAGTTTAGGCTGCGTGTTCTACTCTTAATCAGTGTGGGCTGTGTGTTCACCATCAACTTGGGCTGCGTGTTCAAAAATCGAGTTTGGGCTGTGTGTTCTACTCTTAATCGATGTGGTTGTGTGTTCACCATCAACTTGCCGTGTTGAGAAAATCGAGTTTGGGACTTTGTGTTCTACTCTTAATCGGTGTGAGTGTGTGTTCACCATCAACTTGGCTGCGTGTTGGAAAATCAGAGTTTGGGCTGTGTGTTCTACTCTTAATCAGTGTGGGCTGTGTGTTCACCATCAACTTGGACTGCGTGTTTAGAAAATTAGAGTTTGGGCTGTGTGTTCTACTCTTAATCAGTGTGGGCTGTGTGTTCACCGTCAACTTGGACTGCGTGTTCAGAAAATCAGAGTTTGGGATTGTGTGTTATACTCTTAATCAGTGTGGGCTGTGTGTGTTCTACTCTTAATCAGTGTGGGCTGTGTGTTCACCATCAACTTGGACTGCGTGTTCAGAAAATCAGAGTTTGGGCTGTGTGTTCTACTTTTAATCAGTGTGGGCTGTGTGTTCACCATCAACTTGGACTGCGTGTCCAGAAAATCAGAGTTTGGGCCGTGTGTTCTACTCGTTAATCAGTGTGTGCTGTGTGCTCACTTTCAAATTCGGGCTGTGTGTTCGACAAATCAGTGTTTGAGCCGTGTGTTCAATTCTTAACTAATGTGTACCGCGCGTTCACAATCAATCAATCAAGGGGCCTAGTGTTTTAATTTGACGATTCAAGTGTTGAAACTACATGTTCAGGATGCAGGCAAGGTACTATGTCATAAGCTAAAACTGTGTGTTTAAGCATGGCGAGTTCTGAGAATGCATGAAAATCAGAAAATAAAGTAAAATACCTCTCGTGCATCATGAGAGAGTCTTTGCTCGACTCGCAAAAAGTAAATCCGGGTGCGGTCGTTGAACCAGTAAAGCGGCGAAAGGCGGCTCATGGAAGTGTGTGTCTGGTAGGCGTATCTCCCGGCAATGAAAGGGCGGACTCTCGGGGGCAGTGTCATAATGTCAAAGTCATCCCCGGCACCTGGAGGACCTCCGCCATGAGGGTAATTGCCTGCCATTTCAAGAGATCTGCAAAAAGGAGCAAAAATGAGCAAAATGGGGCAAAAATTGGAAAAAAGTCAACAAAAGTCAACTCTAGGAAATGAAAAAAGTCAACAAAGTCAACTCGAGAAAATCTTCCAAATATTGAGAAAAAACTTACCTCAAGTGATGAAAATGAGAAAGGGAGCACCAAAATCAAAATTTAGTCGGCGCAAAGTGCTTAAAATCGAAAGATTTCGGAAACAACTTCGCGAAGGCGGAAAAGCGTATAAAATCTGAGATCTGAAGGAAAAAATGGTTTTGGGAGCAAGGGAAGGAGTTTTCACAGCTTTGGTTGTGATTTCGGAATGAATGGAGGTGCATATATATAGAAATGAGAAAAATGACCAAAATGCTCCTGCTTTTGGGCAGGTGGCTGGCCGGCCACCTTTTCTGGCTGGCCGGCCATTTGCTTTTTCTTTCCTGGTCGGTGGCCTCCCCAAGGTCAACCACCTGGCCGGTGGTGTTCCCCACTCCCCCCTCTAGCTCCCTGCAAATTTTGAGGAAGATCGGACTTCCCGGGACCTGAAAAAGTTCAAGAAAAGTGCACTTTCTGGTGCGAAATTGCTCCGTCGGAACTTCAGCTGCAATTTCTGACGTGTGTCTCACCGTTACTCATCAAAATCAAGGTGTATCCTTTTTGAATATGTTGCAACCTCTCCGGGAGGTGAATCAGAGGCCGCGATCAAGTTGCCTTCACCGCAATGCGCGTTTTCTTACTCATTGACCGACCTTAAGACTCAGACGTCACCGATTGAGCGCTTGGTGATGTTGCATATTGCGCTCGTTCAGAAGTCTCAGAGTCGCGGCCGTGCGCCCTGCCTCCGGACTTCTGAACTTTCTTCTATGCTTTGTCTCGGTTTGCGAACTAGACTCGGTTTTCTCAGTTTTCCTTCCTGAAGGGAGGGAGAGGTCCCGTAGACTATCTCCCAGTGGCCGTTGGCTACCTTTCGTGGCCGTAGGCCATTTTGCCCATTTCGGAGCCCGGTTCTCGGTTTTCGGAGCCGTCAGGCCGTGTGCCTCGGTTCGGGACCACCCAACCATCTCCGACTCCTCCGGTTCTTGGCAGGTACCTCTGTTTTATCATAACGAGGGACACTGGGGTCTTAGATACCCACTTCGTGGCCAAACACCACTTTCGGTGCTTAACGGCGGTTTTGACCCCGAACCTCGCGGTTTGGCCCGAGCATTCATTACATCGGTTTTGTTTATTTTTGGCGGTACCTCTTTTATCATAAGGAATTTTCATTTCCCTAATGTTGAGCACCCTAGGGCCATTTTCTTGACCAAAACCACATATTCGTGTTGTACACATATGGGAGGATCCTAAAAGTGGTGCTCGGCGATAATTATTCCTTTCATTTTGAGCCTCTCTAGGGTTGGATTGTTGTTCCTCCTTGTTGAGTTGCCAAATTCCAACCACAAGCCCAGGAAGAGGAGACATGGGAGGACACCAATGTATAGAGCTCGGCTAGTAATTTTCATTTCCCATTTTTTCCCCTAGCCCGTAGGCTAGAGAGTGCCAGCACTGCATCCTCTCAGTGCACACTTTACAATTTGTATACTGTTTCCCCAGATAAGACACATGTCAGGGGATATTTTGGAGGGGAATACTTGGGTGCATTTCCCCACCTTTACACCCCTCCTTTTGTCCATATAAGGCAGCCAAGAACTTGTCCCAAGGGTTAGAAAATTTGCTCTCAAGCATACATACACTCCTCTATCTCCATTTCTCTAAAATCTTGAAGTTTTGGTGCCTTTTGTTCATCATCATCAAGCACTACCATCACCACTCCATTTCCAGCAACAAGAAGAGGTCCTTAGAGGCTTAGAAGCAACATTTCTCAAGTCAAGAAGCAAGGAAAGAAAGGTCTTCAAGGGTGAGTCTCAATCCCTCTCTTTTACACCATTTTCTTGTCTCTTTTCTTAATCCTACTTGCTCACTGTTTTGAGTTCCGACCAACACTGAAAGTGGTCCTCTTTTGAGCTATTATTGATGTTTGTTTAAGGGCTCAACCCTGTTTGAGCCCTCTATCTTACACTTCCTTCAATACCCCCTTATATGCCATTATTTTGCATTGAATATTTGGCCTATGTGTGATCTGATTTGGAGCATCTCATGAACTGATATTGTGCTTATTTTGAGCCCCTCTTAAACATTGAAGAAGGGTTAAACCTTTTTTTCATGCTCCATATATCACTTGCTTTGAATCCATGTTTTACCCTTGTTTTTGCATGCTTCATCTAGCTTGTGGGTGATCTGTTTTCGAGAATGATATAAACTGTGAGTGGGCCTATTTTGAGCCCCTCTTAAACATTGAATAAGGGATCAACCCTGTTTGGCCTCTCTATCATGTACTTGCTTCATAATCTCTCATATTTACCGTAAACTTGCATGATTTTTTTAACCTACATGTGGTTTGTTTTGGAGCATGTCATGAACTGCGAGTAGGATTATTTTATGTCTCTCTACAACATTGTAGAAGGGATCAACTTCATTAGGGGTCTCCATGTTATACTTGTCGTTATACCCCTCTTTGGCCCTCATTTTGCATGCTTTATTAGGCCTATGTTTCTCCTGTTTTCGGCCATGATCAGGTCTGTAAATAGTCATATTTTGGCCTTTTATTCATGTTTTGTTAAGGGTCTTAGGATGTTTGGTGAATGCTTGGTATACCTCTCTTTATAGCCCTCTTTTGGCTCATATTTTGCATGCAATGTTGAGCATATCTACATACTGTTTTGGGGGTTGTCATAAGCTGTAAATGTTCATATTTTTGGCCCCTCTTCAGTGTTTTAGAACTGTATTTTTCAGTTTGAGCATTGCGTATACCATTTGCTTCATTGTTCCTTCTTTTCCCCCATTTTTGCATGCTATTTTTTGCCATACTTGTGAGTGTTGTTTGGCCTTACTTTGTACTGAAAAAATGCTAGTTTAGGGGTTTCCTAGCATCCGTCTTTACACTTCATGTCCATGTTGTGCATGTTTGGCATAGCCGCAAGTCATTTCGGGCACTTAGCATAGCATTTCGGGCATCGGGTGTAATTTTGCTATAATTCGGGGGCTGTTTTTGCATCATTTTGGCTGCTGAAATTTGCATTTTCCATATGCCATATGCCACGTCTCATTTGCATGCCATTTTATGCCTTAGGGCCATTGCCTCGGTTTGCGTGCTGCAGACACGCATTTGACACTTCATTCATCTCCGGCTTCTTATGTGAGTATGGTGAGTCCCTCTCACATTAGTATAAGTCAATCTATATTTGGAGTGCCATTTCATACCTTGATGCCATTGCCTCGGTTTGCGTGCAGTGTGCCGCATTTTGAAACACTTCATTCATCCATCGGCCTCTTATGTGAGTGTGGCTGAGGCCCTCTCATATTAGTGTAAGCCTAATTTGCATTGTGTATGCCATTTCATTCTGTATGTCATTGCCTCGATTTGCGTGCCCGTGTGCACGCATTTCGAGGCACTTCATTTTCATCCGACGGCCTCTTATGTGAGTGTGGCTGAGGCTCACTCATGTTAGTGTAAGTCCATTTTGCATTCTGTATGCCATATTAGCTCCTTGCATTGCATATGCCATTGCCTTGGTTTGCGTGCCCGCGTGCACGTATTTCGAGGCACTTCATTTTCATTCACCGGCCTCCTGTGTGAGTGTGGCCGAGGCTCACTCATGTTGGTGTAAGCCCATACCACATCGCATATCTCTTTTTAGTCCCATTACATCCGTATGTCATTTTCTCGATTTACGTGCCCGTGGGCACGCATTTCGAGACACCTCATTTTAGGTTCATTGTATATCATATTTCAGGCCGTTTCGTGCCTTTATGTCATTTTCTCGGTTTGCGTGCCCGCATGCACTCATTTCGAGGCATCCCATTTTCATAGCATTATGTGTGTTAGGATTGCATGGCATGCATATTGCATCGTGTTCGGGATAGGAGTTAGCCCGGGAACGGGAAACGAGGCACGTTCCGTACTCCGAGTGACAGAACGGGTCTCAATTCCCAAGTCATCGACACTCCGGATTACCCATGATGGAGTTAGGTTTTGTTGTAGCATTCACCCCATATTGATTTGTGCAATCCGACTCCTCGGCCATCATGCATCGATATGCGTGATTGGTGGCACGAGGATCGAGGCATGCATATATTTGTGAAATAAATTGCTATGCCCCTCTCCTGCTCTCTGTTGCAGCAAAATGAAGAATCGACAACTTTCAGTGCACGCATTTGAGAATCATCATAAGCGAGGCTAATTGGGGCATCGGTGGATTTCCGCGCAAAGGCATCCGGGCATGCATCATTTCATCATCGGGAAGCGGGCGATCCACGGCTTGCATGCGATTCTGACTTTCTTAGTTAATTTGTTAATTAATTAGGAATTTGTATATTATTGAATTGTATTATTTGAATTGTATTATTCTTTTATTGGACATTGATTTGTATATTTATTCGGACCCTCTGCGCGAGGGCATAATTGTAATAAGGGTGTGTGAGTGTGATGTATGTCTTCCAACCCCCACTTCTTTCTCCCTTTTATTTACCTGCTTATGATGGTTAGATATAGGGCATATTTCAATTAGCATACAGTATGACAGCATGTTTGCATCATTCATCTGTTTTGCATGCACCGGGCTCGGCGCATCATACAAACTGCATTTGTATTTCAATTCCAAATTGAATACGTGATAGTTGTAGCATTTCATATGCCATGTTTAGAATAGCCGAGCCTGCTATAGTTTGCATTTTTGCATGTGTTGCATTAGGCAATTCTGTATACTTAGGATCCATGCATGGATTTCTAATCGGCTTTTGTTTTGGCTTGGAGTACTATGTAAGTTTTATGCTTTAGCATCCTTGCATGTGTGTGAGTGTTGCCATGAATAGCATGCTTACTATGAGGCTATGTGCTTATGTGATATAACTGCCTTGAATGCCTGTGGATGGAGGTTGGGTTACTTGGATTGGACAATTCATCAAATGTTTGTTTTAAGCCCACTAGATAGTGGCAAAATCATGTTTTCTAAGCCCACCCGAGGGTGGCAAATCCACGTCTTAGACTACTCGGTAGCACCATCAAACCATTTTCAAACAAACAAACATGAAATGTTTTGTTCCAATTCGAGCGATTAGGTCTATACTTGTATCTTTGTCGCATCACATAGTAACCTAGGCTAATAAGAATAAGAACTCACAATGTTTTCAAAATCGAGATATCATGGTTAGTAGAGGCGGTCTTTGACAGGCGGCGAAGTGCTCACAGTGACCTTCTAATCGTACTCAAGTTCCCAAGTCGAGGCAACTTTGGTGATAGCGGACATGTGGCCTTTGGCACGAGTCGGGGTTTCCTAAATTTCCCATTTTAAAATATTTAGGTGGCGACTTTGTATCGCGAAGCGATCCATGTTTGGCACTTCTTTCAAAAAATTTGTTTTTATAAGGATTTGCGGGATTTGGACTGTTCGGTTCAAGATTAAGAACCGTGACATTTGAGTCCTTCGAACTGTAGTGACCCAATATCGAACGAGAACGGGGGGGACTCGCACTCCCTTTTCCCCGGGATGCGTTCGGGGACGTCTACAACTACCATCGATGGCCGGCATGGCTCATTGGTGGCCGGCACCTGGCCGGCGGCATTCCCTTGTGGCTGGCAGGTGCCCGGTAGCTTTCCTTGGGGTCCTGTTGATGTTTTGTATCCTTGGTTTTCAAGAATTGAAGGGATTGTTCATTGTTTGGTTTAGATTGTCTCTATGGAAGCTCAAGCGTGTTTTTGGTGCACGATGTTCATCACTTGTCAACATGAACGAGGTGTATCCTTTAAACATATTGTAACTTTTCCGAGAGGTGAATCGAAAGTTGCTACTGAGTTTTTTTTCATCAAATCATGCTTTGGTATCTTGCAAAGAACATGCATTTCTTATTCATTGTTGCACGGAAAATGCACTTCACTTCTGGCATAGAATGTGCATTTCACATATGTTGTTGTAAGATGTGCATTTCACAGGAATCGCATGCGCATCTTGCATTCACTCTTGAATTATGCATGGAATGTGCATTCACTCTTGAATCATGCATGGAATGTGCATCCACTTTTGAATCATGCATAGAATATGCTCCCGTCATCAATCATGCATAGAATATGCTTCTTGATTGTTTGTTTCGCATAGAACATGCCATTAACATTGTATCTCGATTGTTTGTCTTGCATAGAACATGCATTCGTAATGTATTGCACTTGTTAAGTCTCTTTCCTACATATGCACGATATTGTATGTACTGTTCATTCAGCTGAGTTCCAGGTAAAATCATTTGTTTCCTTTGAATCACTTCCCACCCCTCTTTCTCCTCTCGTGTGAGATGCGTTAGGATCGCTTTGGTTAAAAACATTCGAGTGCGTCCCGGTGTTCACGCCACTCTTACTTCTCTCGCGTGAGACGTGTTAGGATTGTTTGTATTGGTCAAAAATATTCGGGTGCATCCCAGTGTTCAAACCAACCCCTTCGGTTAAAAACATTCGAGTGCGTCCTGGTGTTCACACCAACCCCTTTGGTTAAAAACATTCGGGTGCGTCCCGATGTTCACAACAACCCCTTTGGTTAAAAACATCCGGGTGTGTCCTGGTGTTCATACTACTCTTCCTCCTCTCGCGTGAGATGCATTAGGATCGCTTCGGTTAAAAACATTCGGGTGCATCCCAGTGTTCACACTGCTTTTCCTCCTCTGGCATGAGACGTGTTAGGATTGTTTGTACTAGTTAAAAACATTTGGGTGCACTTGGTGTTCACACCATCCTTGTCTTTCCTTCCGCGTGCAACGCGTTAGCACCTCGATTGAAACCTCGGGTGCGCCTGATGGTTAAGTCACCCTTCGCCTTTCCTACGCATCACGTAGTTAAGCTTTAATTTTCTTGCATTCTTTTTGCATGAAATGTGGTTTGGCTCGTGATTCCTACATGGGGCGTGTTTGTTTACTTACTTCTTTTCATGATGGGAATTATTGTGCCTTGTTTCAGTTTGTTTAAATGTGACATTTCTTTGCATTGCATTTGCATTCAAATGTTTCATTGCACAGCCTCGTTGCATGATCGTTAGTTATGTTCTTGCATCATACATATCATTTGCATTTTATCCCAGAACTACACTGGTTTGACTCCTTGCAAAGGGATACGTAGGTAGCCTGCAGGCGCAACCATTTATTTCTATTTTGATCGTTTGCCCAAGTCTTATGGCCTTGTCAAAATGGGTCGTCTCTGGGCTTTGACATTAACTCATGTCATTTCATGGCTCTGAGTTCTGTCAAAGAGGGGCAACTGTAGGCACCTCACTTTTAACGGCCCTTCAAGACTTGGATATTCTTGCAGGTACATCCAATGATGAGTCTGTTTGCTCGCCAAGTGCTCGCGGAATGCCACAGCTTTGAGCCTTTCAAACCCTGTATCCATTTTGTCTCATTTTTGTACCATGCCTTAGTCTTTCCATCCTATAATCTCTGGTGGCCTGCCGGCCTGGCCGGCCACTAGTGTTTTCTGTAGATATTTTATGCCAGTTGTGCCAGTTGTTTGGACAGATGCTTTCATCTTTCCACATGTGGAGGGCTGGATCTCCTTGTATAGATTTCATGTTTTCTATATATACAGACCTCTTCTCTCATGTTTTGGGGTTAGAAAATTTTAGACTCAAGATTTTTCTCTCTCTACAACTCTCTCTCTCTCTCTCTCTCTCTCTCTCTCTCTCTCTCTACAAATTCTCTACACTTTTGCCTACTTACACTACACTCTTGCCTATACTTGTTTAACCAAATTTGATCACCTTTGAGCTGAGGTTACTTGGGGTCTGCTTGGACCTTTTGAAGTTGGTTTTGGCTTCACTTGTTGCCTAGAATCTCTTCTTTTCAAGAGGTATAATATTTTCTTTGTTAGCTCACTTTGCATACTTGTTTTCCTACATTTTTCTCACTATTTTTTAGTTGTTTTTGGGTTATAAAAACTCTGTTAAAGTGGGCTGAAATTTGTGATTCGAAGCCATTTTAAGGTAGGGGTGATTCACCCTTTTTTGTACCTTGCTTGTAAGGCTTCCCCACTTGTGTTTCCCACTTTAAAACTATCTTTTTTCAATCTTCAACCACTGAATTTTAGAGCTTTTTCAGTGGTAAAAATCATGTTTTAAAGTCCGAAAATGGAGAGGTTAGCCTCCCCTCATTGTGTCTTGTTTGCTAGCTTAGTTGGTGCCATGCTTTAGCTTAATTTTCTAGCTATTGGTAGCTTTATTCTAGCATGTTTTAGCCTCTAATTTAGGCTGTTTTAACTCTATTTTGGGTTGGTTGTTGCGTTTGAGTCTTGTATTGCATAGTTATAGTGTAATAGTCCTCACAAGCTTGGTGTTTTAGGCCTTTAGATACCACTTCTTTGAGTTGATTGCATGTTTTTGATGCTTTTCACACTTAATTTCAGCACTAATCATCTCTGCAACCTTCCTCCTTTCTTGGCTTTTAATTTTTCTTTGAAAGTAGTTTCAAGTCACTTGTTTGCCTAAGTTTGAAATTGAGGTTTCATACTTAATGATTTAATCCCTTAGGGGGTTCATTGCCAATGGTACGATACTTCTTTCATACCCAAAGCAACTTGTGTTTTGAGCTTTCTTTCAATTAGAGGACTTTAATTCACCTTGTGACTTAATTGGATTAAAGAATGGTTGGTAAGTTAAAAAGAGTAATTAAAACTTGGGATTAAAAGTGAGCAAGATAATATCTTACGCGTTATGTGTTCAATCGGACATTAATTGAACACAAGGAACATTGAGACATTTCATACTCAAAGTGATAAAATGTGTCAAGTTTCCTAGGTCTCCATTGCCCTTGATCATGCATGATAGGGTGATGGTTCTTGTCTGTCACACTTTGCATTTATTGAACTTGCACATCTTGAGTCACAAGCTATCATGTAATGAAATTGCTTGAGTTGGTGGTTTGTGGCTTAAGTTCATAACTCCTTGGATTTGTGCATGAAAAGGAGGGGTGAGTTGTGCAATCAATACGTAGGAATACCCTCTTTTTGCTTTGTTTGTCCTCTATTGCGATGAAGAAGAACGGTGCATTAGTGGCCGGCAGGTGGTTGGCAGTGCACCATTGATGGCCGGCACGCCACTTCCATGGCCAGCAGGTGGCCGACAAGTTTTACCGATGGTGGTGGCCTTGATGCAAACCTCGGCGAGAATGTTAAGTAGAGGCGACAAAATTGTTCTAGAAGTGTTCAATTTTGCAAGCAGAGGCTTTTGAGAGTGAAGCAGAGGTCTTTTTGGGTGAAAACAGAGCATGCGTATGCATATCTTTCATTTCCTGAGGTGGAGCAGCAATTAGCTTTGTCTAGTTAATTTAATCATTAGTTGCAATTGTTTTGTAATTATTTAAATTAGTTAGTTAGCTAGTTAATTCAAGTGTTGTAAGAATAATTATTTAATTAGTTCAGCTATTTATTCGGTTTGTAATAATTAGCTTAATTAGCTTAGCTTAGTTATTCATTCGTACTCTCTTTCATGAGAGAAAAATGTAACAATGTGTATGTCTTCCAACCCCATGTCTTTCTCCCTTTTACTTACTGTTTTGATGGTTAGTTTAGGAGCATCACATTTCAACTAGCATACCTCATGCTTGCATCCATTCATCTCGTACTGCTTGCACCGAGGCTCGGCGCATGATTCTAACCGCATTGTCATTTCAATACATTCTTTGAATACATGCTTAGACTGCATGTCATTTAATTGAATCATATGCCATATTAATAGCCGAGCCTATTAATTGCATTGTTGCATGTGTTGAATTAGACATTTTGTACAGTTAGGAAATCATACATATTTTTCTAACTCTTTTGTTTATCTTAGCTTGGAGTACTAGGTGAGTTTTTAACGGTTTAGCATACTTGCATGAGTGTAAGTGATTGCCACGACTAGTAATGCTTACTTGATAAAACTATTTGAATACTGTGGATGAAGGCTTGTTGTTTGAATTGGAACAATTCAACAATTGTACATTTTAAGCACACTATGTCTAGTGGCAAATTCACAATTTTAAGCCAACTTTGTTGAGTGGCGAATTCACAAACTTTAAGCCCACTTGAGGTGGCAAATTCAAACACCTTTCACAAAACAAACATGAAATTGAGTTGTTCTAATTCTTACAATTTTAGTCTATACTTGCTTGTGCGCATCACATAGTAAAGCTGGCCTAATAACTGGAACAAGAGCACATAATGTACATAAGAATCATATCATAATTAGTAGAGGTCGATCTTCGATCGGGCAAGCGGGGGTGCTCAATTCAGGACCTTCCCCTCTCATACCTAAGTTCCCGAGCCAAGGCAACTTTGGTGATGACGGACACGTGGCCTTTGGCACGAGTCATGGGTTTCCTAAATTTCTCCAAAATAAAATATTTAGGTGGCAAGTCTGTACTTGGCAAAGTAGTCCAATTTTGGCATTTTTGATTCAAAATCAATTTTTCAAAAGATTTGCTGAATTTGGACTCTTTGGTGTTTATCAATTTCACATTGCACTTGTGAGATTAGATTCAAAATCGCAGGAGTCCAAACTGTAGGGCTTTCTTTCAAACTTCCGAAAGGGGGTGCAAAAAAGGCGAGCTACACCTAGTTGCTGGCAATGATAGCATTGAATTTGTTTTAACGATTTTGGTGAAAACTTCCTCTATGATTATGTTTATGTGGTTATTATCGTTGTTGTTGTGATGGTGGTCTGGACTAAGAATTTTGTGACTTGTTTCCCATGTGGTTTCTCTACGGTCTTACAAATGATTTCCCTTTCTGTTATTCCAAATCATTTTGGCGTCAACCACTTCTCATTCAAAACCTAAGGTCATGTCATGTACCTTAGCGTAGGTATGGAGCCGCTATGGTAAAAGCTTTCCACTAATTGTAGGGTCTAGCCCTCATTTTAACTTCTTTGTCTTTTCCTCATCACCCGCTACGTATCGAGTAGCATAGCAGGCCAGTTCTCAAATTTCACAGTGTATTATGCCACAGTCATGTTTTCTTGCTCAAGCTTTTGGAATTCCAGGACTCGTTCTTATCGGACAATATTAGGGAAATACTTCCTAAAAAACAGTTCCTTGAATTACTCCTAGATCATAATGGCAACATTGCGGGTGATTTTCATTAGTGCCCACCAATTGTCATCTTCATCATCTAATTCATACCTAGCTAGGGCAATACTGTCGATAAGCTCAGTAACTCCCATTGTATCCAGCATCTTTTTAATCTGGCGAAGCCAATTCTCTACGACTTTTGGGTTGGGTACTCCAGTAAATTTTAGTGGCATTGGCTTCCTAAATTCTGAAAAGAGATGGTCCTACTATTTTTCAATTGTTCCAATTCTTCCAGAATTTGGTTCCCAATGTGATTTGGGATTTTAACCCTGCATGTCTAGGTCCATTCTCAGGGTGTTGATTCCTTGGTATTGTATTCCTAGCATGCTATTGTTCATGTGCTCGAGCATTGTTACTTGTTTCAATATAGTCATTGGCACATTTATCTAAAATTTTGTTCATAGCACGTTGTAAGACATAAGTCAGGTTCTAACTATGGAGACAATTTCTCAAGAATAATTAACTAGTCTTGTACTTAAGGTTTAATCGTCCTGGGGTATTTGAAATAATAAGAGCAAGTAGTAAACAACAGATATAGGAAACACACAATGCAACTTCATATATATATAGGCGTCAGTACAGAAGGTTACATATAACATCCGAAGTGTGTTATATCCACACTTTAACCATTACAGCTTACATATAAGCACATAAGTTCCTACTCTAGTCCTAGTTACTCCTGAGCCAATCGGAGTATTCCTCTAGTCTTCATCCTCTAATGAGTCGGCTACTTGTCCCGGTGTATAGAAGGGAGAGTGGGGAGTGTACTCAAATGACATATTAATAGGGAAAGCAAGTTTGGTTCCTAGTTGTACTGATTACAGCTCGATCTCCATAGGTTGGTCAACCTCCTAGGGCTCCTAAATTGTGCTCCATCTGACAAGGCATGATGTATTAGTGTGGTTAACTTCTGGTCATCCTGTTCCATGTAGAGTGTCCACTTTGCTTCCCGGCTTTGGTCTTTGTAGCCATCATCGGATTAGAGATGGATTCGATCCATCTTTGTAATAAAAATTATCTTCTTCTATCTTTTGTATTTCCTTGATGATCTTTTCCTCGTGGCGAACTCAAATTGTCGTCTGATGTGGAGGGTGCTGATAGACAAAGCTCTCCTACCCTAGAAATGGAAAACCCTCCATGTATCGTTGCTAACGTCGTGCGTTTAGCCATTGCTTGATGACATCTTACGGTAGAAAAATGTTTTTATTATTAGTCTCTTTTAAGTTTGTGACGCCCCGATTCTACACTATAGGTTGCAGTCAAGGGAGAGTCACTAGTGAGTCCTATGGTCAATAACCGGTAAGATCCAGATCATGGAGGAGTCAAAATAGCCTCCCTTCTAAGTCCAGCTTTTTTAGGCAGCGCACTACCTTTTTGACAGATCTTACAAGGCATTGGCACAAGGTCTCATAAGCAACGATAAGGTTTATACATAGGATATAGATACATAACAACCACAATTATACTTGATTAAAAAGATTGTTCCATTACATTACATCCCAAAAGAAAGTTTTAAGCTTCATATGAGTCTTACAAAAATATTCAAAAAGAAACTTCTAGTATTCCTAAGATAGCCAAAAGTCTTCAAAGGTTTCGGCTCGTCGTCTTCCGCTCTGAGTTACGCCGTCACTGGCATGATCGTAGTGAGCTTTGAATGCCGATAAACACACACACATCCACCCTTTTCGGTCCAATACACAATCACATTTATAGCACCAAGTAGTAAAGCATGATACTCCAATAAACAAATAAATACATTAAGAGTTGAGTTAGATGTTAGTAACTAGAAATCCCCCAAAGAGATTCCGTCCTCCCGACCACAAGAATCGGACGCGGATTATTCGGTAAGCCCCCTCCTTTGCTGCTTTGGTGCAGAACTAACCTCGGATGCCTACCAACGGTTATATACAGCGTAGTGCCAACGCGGGCCTCAAAAGATGGTAAAAATAGGGCCTTGCCGAATCCTCCTTACACCAAACCACCTAGGTGCGTATACAATTGCTCCGTTCAAGGGTCCGAAAACCACTTGCGCAAGATTTTAACCCGAATAGTGAGCATCCCAACAACCACATATCGCATATTATCATCTTTTCATAACTCAAGTGTTAAAACCCAATACCCACCCAATTAGGTTTCCCGTTGAATTAAGTGTTTTAAGTCAAGGTTAGTCCAACTAAACAATAAAATAAAATCCACATAAGCATGCCTTCTCAAGATAAGAAGATAAATAACATAACATACCCATACAACATCATGCCAAGATATGATAATAAGCCATTAAACATTTTCATGAATACAAGAGCATAAAACATCCAACATAACAAATTTCCATATTTAACATCACATGAAGGTTAATATGAAAGGACTACTTAGGATCATCCACCGGACTCGGTTTTCCTATGGTTCGTAGAGAATTTGATCTAGTTTCTAGAACATTTTTCGGAAATGGGATTGCTTTTCCCGATTTTAAATTATTTAGAAAATAGTCCAGCACTGTCCAGAGTTGTCCAGAATCTGCCCAGTTCTGTTGACTGTTACGAAACCTTGATTTTCTTGCAAACCACTCAATGTTTTTCGATGAAACCAATTTTAGTTGAAAGATAACTCATTAAGGAAGGTTTTGACACAAAATAGAGGTTCAGAATATTTTTTTACATTTTTTTGGAATTTTTGGAAGTTGACTGCAAAAACAGGTTTTAAGGTAGAATGCCCAAAACAAGAAAAATTATAAAAAGGGGATTCCACCATGGGAAAGTCTCATTTCTTTTGTGAAGAAAATATGCTAACTATCACATGTTTAACTCAGAAAATTTGTTTGAAAGAGTACCCTTGAAAAGTTGAGAGATTTGTACAAAAGAAGATCGTTTTGTGCCAAAATGGGTAGAATACAAGAGAGATGTAGACAATACTCAAATCTTAGTATTTTTAACATAGGAGCTTGATAATAACAGATCTGAAACTTTATTTAGGATCTTTAAAAACATGTATTAGAAAAGAAAATGAAGAGAGGGTTGTGTTGGTGGCTTACCCTCCAAGCTTTGCACAAGAAACTCTCTTTTCTTCCTCCTTCTTCTCCTCTAGATTTCTCTTCCTTGCTCTCCTCTCTCTTTCTAACCAAAATGTGTGTGAGTGAGTGTGTTGTGTGTATATTTGCAAGCTAGGGAGGGTGTGGTATATATAGACAAATTTGGGGTAAAAGGACATAAAAGCCCTTTAGTTGGGATTGGATGGAAAGTTAGGATTTTTCTTGAATTCTAAAGGAATAGAAGGGTCTTAGGAGGCTTGTTCCATTGGTTAAGCCAAATCTAGTTGTAATAAAACCAATTCTTGGATTTTGTATCCTAAGTAGATCACTAGGTTGTATTTCTCTAGGATTTCATAATCATCATCTTGGAAAATTGGCTCCTTTCTCCCTTCCCTAGGAGGGCTAGCCTTGGGGGAGTGTGATGGGGTAAATTTTTTTATTAATTTAGGTCCTAGGCACATCCCTCAAGGTGTATATACACACACACATATATATATATGCAAGATTGATGGCATACCATGGTACAAGATATAATTACTATTTTGGGGGCAAGTTTTGAAATAATATATATATTTATATAAATGAGGGCTTGAAGTCAAATACATGTAACCTAGGTAGAATTAAATTAGGTTAGGGAATTTCTGTTTTGATAAAAATAAAAATAGCAATTGCTAACTGACAAGATTCAAATTAATTCAAGTAGCGATGGCTTTAAGAAAATAATTCATCATTAGGGTGCGAGAACTAAATACATATTTAGGGGCCTTACAACCTATCCCCTTAAAACAATTTCGTCCTCGAAATTTAGCTACATCTTGCCTTGGCTCGGGGTAATTTGCCTTCACCCAATCCTGGCGCTCCCAAGTAGATTCCTCAATTCCCCGGTGACGCCATAGTACTTTTACCAAGTGAACCGTCTTGCCTCTGAGGTTCTTCTCTCGACTGTCTTGTATTACTCTTGGTCCTTCTTTAAATGTAACATCCTTGTCAAGGTGATATCTTCCCATTTGAGGGCGTGTGATGGGTCGTGATGTATTTTCTCAACATAGACACATGGAAGGCGTTGTGGATTCACGCTAGCTGCGGGGTAGAGCTAGTCTATATGCTACTTCGCCCTCTTTCCAATATCTCGAAAGGTCCAATATATCGTGGTGACGGCTTCCCTTTCTCCCAAAACGTCACGACTCACGCTGGGTTGCACTTTTAGGAACACGTGGTGCCTACTTCAAACATCAATGGTCTCCTCCTCCATGCGCATAATTCTTCTGACGATCCTGAGTAGTCTTCAACCGTTGTCGGATCAATTTGACCTTCTCAGTAGTTTCCAGGACAAGTTCGGGTCCTACCAGATTTGCGTCTCCCATTTCCGTCCAACAAATCGGCGATCTATAAGGTCGTCCGTATAATGCTTCGAAGGGTGCCATACCGATGCTAGCTTGAAAGCTGTTGTTGTAGGCGAATTCAATTAGGGGTAGGTGTCGTTCCCAACTTCCTTGAAAATCCATTACGCAAGCTCTCAGCATATCCTCGAGCGTCTGGATAGTGCATTCAGATTGTCCATCTGTCTGCGGGTGAAAGGTGGTGCTAAAACATAACTCTGTACCAAGAGCCTCCTGCAGGCTTCCCCAAAATCGAGAGGTGAATCGTGGATCACGATCTGACACAATAGATACCGGAATTCCATGTAGTCGAATGATTTCCCCAATGTAGAGTCTGCACATAGACTCTAAGGTGTCGGTCATCTTATAGGGTAAGAAATGTGCTGACTTGGTAAGACGGTCCACTATTACCCATATAGCGTCGCGCCCTCTAGGTGACTTAGGCAATCCTGTCACAAAATCCATCATCACATACTCCCACTTCCATTCGGCTATTGGTAGAGGTTGCAACATTCCTCCTGGTTTCTGATGTTCGGCTTTCACTTGTTGGCATGTCAGACATTTCGCTACAAATTTAGCCACTTCCTTCTTCATCCCATTCCTGTCGCCTCTTCAAATCTTGGTACATTTTAGTCCCTCCTAGATGTACCGCAAATGCGAATGGTGACATTCCTTGATATCTTTTCTCTAAGTAACTTCGTCACTTGGTACAAACAATCTACCTGGTATCTTAAACTCCCGTCGGTGATTTACCAACGGACATGGGTTCTCGACTCGAGCGTCCCTTGATGTAAGCTACCTCTTGATCGTATACGGGCCTCCATGACCTCATTCATCAACTTAGGCATCACCTTCTGCGCACTAAGACATGCCTTTGTATCTCGAGATTCTACTTGGATTCTGAACTCACCAAGTGTGTTAACCATATCCCATTCCTTGACGGAGATCTTAGCCATCATCCCTCCGCTCTTACGACTTAGAGCATCTGCTACTACGTTGGCCTTATCGGGGTGATATGAGAGAGTGAGCTGGAAGTCCTCAAGGTACTCCATCCATTGTCTCTGTCTCAAGTTAAGGTCCTTCTGCGTGAATAGATACTTCAAGCTCTTGTGATCTGTGAAAATCTCAAATTGTTCCCCGTACAGGTAATGTCGCCATTGCTTTAGGGCAAAAACCACGGCTGCTAACTCCAAGTCGTGTGTGCGGTAATTGCGCTCATGAGGTTTCAATTGCCTGGATCCATATGCAACTACTTTTCCATTTTGCATGAGCACGCAACCTAACCCTTCTTTAGACGCATCGCAATACACAGTGTACCTCTCTTCTCGTTCTGGGATGGTCAAAATTGGCGCACTAGTTAACCTCTTCTTCAACTCCTGGAAGGATTTTTCGCAAGCTTCGTCCCACTCATACTTTACTCCCTTTTGCGTCATACGAGTCATTGGTTTCGCTAGTTTGGAGAAATCTTGGATGAACCTCCGGTAATAACCGGCCAATCCTAAGAAGCTGCGGATTTCTGACACGGTTTTTGGTTGTCTCCAATCTAATACTGCCTCCACTTTGGTTGGATCCACCGCAATCCCATTTTCTGATACCATGTGCCCTAGGAATTTTACTTCATTCAACCAGAACTCACATTTACTTGCCTTGGCATATAACTGATTTTCCCTAAGAACTTGGAGGACAATCCTTAAATGTTGCTCATACTCTTCTTCAGACCTTGAATATACCAAGATGTCATCAATGAACACTACTACAAACTGGTCAAGGTATGGTCTAAAGATCTTATTCATCAAACTCATGAATACTGCCGGTGCATTAGTTAGTCCGAAGGGCATTACTACAAACTCATAGTGGCCGTATCTAGTACGAAACGCAGTCTTTGGTATATCCTCCTCCTTGACTCGTAGTTGATGGTAGCCTGACTTGAGGTCGATCTTTGAATAGCACCTTGAGCCCCTAAGTTGGTCAAAAAGATCATCAATCCTCGGGAGTGGGTATCGGTTCTTAATCGTGACTCGATTGAGTTGTGATGTCGATGCATAGTCTCAACGACCCATCTTTCTTTTTAGCAAACAACACGGGTGCTCCCCATGGCGACGTACTTGGCCTAACGAATCCTTTCTCGAGCAATTCCTACATTTGTGTCTTCAATTCTCTCAGTTCTGCTGGTGCCATGCAATATGGAGCCATGGATATCGGGGTAGTTCCAGGTTGTAGCTCGATGCCAAAGTCTACTTCTCGGGTTGGTGGCAATCCTGGAAATTCCATAGGAAATACATCTGCATAATCGCACACTACGCGCGGAAGCTCTATCTTTCCTTGGCCTTCCTCATTTAGAATTAGACTTGCTATTCTACCCGCAAGTTGATCACGCCACCGCGTTCGATGTTTTGTTGAAGCCATGGGGTCTTGTCTATCCCCCTTAAACTGGAAACGTGTTCCATCTTGCGTGTGAGCTGCCACTTTCTTCGGCGACGATCGATCCTTTGCTTTCGGTGGGCGGACAACGATCCATACCCAAGATGATATCGAAGTCGACATTTCCATGACACGAAGGTGCAAGTTAAACGTAGGTCCGACATTCCTATCTTACAGTCTTTACATATCAATCCTACCCGAACGCATCCTCCCATAGGTGACATTACACTTAAGGCAGTTTCTAAAGGTTCACATTCAAGTTCTAATGACTTAGCACAAGCAGAGGATATAAAAGAATGTGATGCACCGGTATCAAATAAAACATGCACCCAAGAGTTGTATAGTACTAAATTACCCTCAATTATAGACGGGTCCGCTTCTTCCTCTTGCAAGGCAAAGACTCTGCCGGTTGCCTTCTGGTTGCCACTGGCCTTGGCGTTCTGAGTTCCTCCATTCTTTTGGTGCTGCTGCCCGGTAGGTCCTGTCTTGTTTGTCCAAGGCTTCTGCCCACCTAATGCCTGGGCATTTGCTCCGGAACCTCCTCCTTGGTATCCAGATGGAGGGAGTTGGGGGCATTCGCTCTTCTTGTGCCCTAACTGTTGGCAATGAAAGCCTTTGGATTTGTCCTTGACCTTTGATAGCCTCCTCTCTGAATCTGTTGTTGCGGTTGCTGTCGTTGCTGTTGTGGTTGTGGTCTGGAGTAGGGCTTCGAGGTCATGCTTCCCTTCGGGTTCCTTTGAGGTCCAATAGTCGCCTGACTTCCTCTTCTCTTGTTCCATGCCTTTCTCGCGTTGTTCACTTCCCTTTCAGATTCTAATGCCGTCTCTAGCACCTCGGCATATGAGGGGAGTCGTTGCGGAAGGACTCTTCCCTTGATTGTAAGGTCTAGTCCCCACTCGAACATCCTTGCTTTTTCTTCATCATTAGCCACGAGCCTAGTTGCATAGCGGGCTAGCTCTTCGAATTTTGCGACATCTTGGGTCACGATCATATTTCCTTGTTCCAGGTTTTGAAATTCCTTGACTCGTTCCCAGCGGATAGTACTTGGGAAATATTTATTTAAGAATAGTTCCCTGAACTGGTTCCATGACCGGCTTGCTACGTCACGAGTGTTCTTCATCAACTCCTACCAATGGTCGGCCTCATCATCGAGCTCGAATACTACCAAAGCTATTCTATCAGCGGCCTCGGTGATGCCCATAGTGTCTAGCATTTTCTCCATCTGCCGAAGCCAACTCTCAGCTATTTTCGGGTCCGGTATGCCTGTGAACTTTGGAGGCCTCTGCTTCCGAAACTCAGAAAAGAGTCGAGTCCTCTCATTCTGCCGATTGTTCCTTATTTGCCCTAGTTCCTCCAAAATCTGATGACCTAGGTTGTTGGGGATGTCGGCCCCTGCGGGGATGGGTTCGTGTTGATGCAGGGCGGTTTCGTACATTGTTCTTTGGTTTCGGTATAGCCATTGGCTCGCGTGTCTACCATTACATTCATGGCACGAGGTGAGTTGGTTTCGATCTTAGAAAATCTTACTACTTAGATTTGAAATAAAGGTTGATTTCCTTAGGGTGCACTAAAGCAAGTAACGATCAATAACATAGATCAACACATCATTTTTATATATAATAATAGGCATCATTACAAAAGGGCTCCCATCTCGGAGTTACATTCAAGAGCATCTCGCATACAAGTTCAAACTATCTTATTCTTAAGGATCCTCATCGTGGATCTTACAAAAGTCTAGTTTTACTACCCCTCAAATTAGTTTTCATTTCCGACCAATCAAAGTCTTCATCGGTCTTCATCGGTAGTCGGTGGCTTTGTCCGGGAAGCGGGGTTGTACATTGGTGAGGGATTGTGTTGAGATGATATCTCTATAGGGTGGGCTAGGTTCGCTCCTTCTTTGCTCGGTGGTGCTCCACATCCATCGATTGATTGTTACGGCCCGTGGTAACAAGATTCGTGGCTTCGGCTGAGTCGGTGCCATGGTGGTTAACGCTCGGTGTATCAGGGAGTCCATCCTTTGTTCATCTTGCTCCATTCGAACTGCCTTCCTTGCTGCCCGGCTCAGAAATTGTAGGCGGCGCCGCACCAAAGACCTCTTCTACGCCCTCGTATAGCGGGGGTATTCTGTCTCCACCTTGCGTATCTCGGTTTTGATCATTTCCTCGGCAGTGATTTCACAGCGTCGGCGGCTAAAGTAAGGGCTGACAGACATGGCCCTTCTTCCTTGTATACGAAAAACACCCCATGAGTCGGTACTGATGCCGCGTCCTGGATAGTCTCCTGACGACATCCTAAGGTAGAAAAGGAGTTTCATTAGTTAATCTTCTTATAACAGTGTGATAAAATAAATAAGATAAGGGGTAAGGGCTTCTAGAGTCGCAGGTAGGGTTGCGAGGGTTAATGGTTGAACCTAGGCTCTGATACCAAGTTGTGACGCCCCGATTCTACACTATAGGTTGCAGTCAAGGGAGAGTCACTAGTGGGTCCTATGGTCAATAACCAGGTAAGATCACAGATCGCCGGAGGAGTCAAAATAGCCTCCCTTCTAAGTCCAGCTTTCTTAGGCAGCGCACTACCTTTTTGACAGATCTTACAAGGCATTGGCACAAAGTCTCATAAGCAACGATAAGGTTTATACATAGGATATAGATACATAACAACCACAATTATACTTGATTAAAAAGATTGTTCCATTACATTACATCCCAAAAGAAAGTTTTAAGCTTCATATGAGTCTTACAAAAATATTCAAAAAGAAACTTCTAGTATTCCTAAGATAGCCAAAAGTCTTCAAAGGTTTCCGGCTGCGTCTTCGCTCTGAGTTACGCCGTTTTGGCATGATACGCCGTGAGCTTTGAATGCCTAGTAAACACACACACACATCCCACTCCTTTTCCTAGTCCAATACACAATCACATTTATAGCACCAAGTAGTAAAGCATGATACTCCAATAAACAAATAAATACATTAAGAGTTGAGTCAGATGTTAGTAACTAGAAATCCCCCAAAGAGATTCCGTCCTCCCGACCACAAGAATCGGAGCCTTGGATTATTCGGTATGCCCCTCTTTTCTTTGCTTTGTTGCAGAACTAACCTCGGATGCCTACCAGCGGTTATATACAGCGTAGTGCCAACGCGGGCCTCAAAAGGCGGTAAAAATAGGGCCTTGCCGAATCCTCCTTACACCAAACCACCTAGGGTCCGAATACAACCGCTCCGTTCAAGGGTCCGAAAACCACTTGCATAAGATTTTAACCCGAATAGTTAACGCATCCCAACAACCACATATCGCATATTATCATCTTTTCATAACTCAAGTGTTCGAAAACCCAATACCCACCCAATTAGGTTTCCCGTTGAATTAAGTGTTTTAAGTCAAGGTTAGTCCAACTAAACAATAAAATAAAATCCACATAAGCATGCCTTCTCAAGATAAGAAGATAAATAACATAACATACCCATACAACATCATGCCAAGATATGATAATAAGCCATTAAACATTTTCATGAATACAAGAGCATAAAACATCCAACATAACAAATTTCCATATTTAACATCACATGAAGGTTAATATGAAAGGACTACTTAGGATCATCCACCGGACTCGGTTTTCCTATGGTTCGTAGAGAATTTGATCTAGTTTCTAGAACATTTTTCGGAAATGGGATTGCTTTTCCCGATTTTAAATTATTTAGAAAATAGTCCAGCACTGTCCAGAGCTGTCCAGAATCTGCCCAGAATCTGCCCAGTTCTGTTGACTGTTACGAAAACTTGATTTTCTTGCAAACCACTCAATGTTTTTCGATGAAACCAATTTTAGTTGAAAGATAACTCATTAAGGAAGGTTTTGACACAAAATAGAGGTTCAGAATATTTTTGTACATTTTTTTTTGGAATGTTTGGAAGTTGACTGCAAAAACAGGTTTTAAGGTAGAATGCCCAAAACAAGAAAAATTATAAAAAGGGGGTTCCACCATGGGAAAGTCTCATTTCTTTTGTGAAGAAAATATGCTAACTATCACATGTTTAACTCAGAAAATTTGTTTGAAAGAGTACCCTTGAAAAGTTGAGAGATTTGTACAAAAGAAGATCGTTTTGTGCCAAAATGGGTAGAATACAAGAGAGATGTAGACAATACTCAAATCTTAGTATTTTTAACATAGGAGCTTGATAATAACAGATCTGAAACTTTATTTAGGATCTTTAAAAACATGTATTAGAAAAGAAAATGAAGAGAGGGTTGTGTTGGTGGCTTACCCTCCAAGCTTTGCACAAGAAACTCTCTTTTCTTCCTCCTTCTTCTCCTCTAGATTTCTCTTCCTTGCTCTCCTCTCTCTTTCTAACCAAAATGTGTGTGAGTGAGTGTGTTGTGTGTATATTTGCAAGCTAGGGAGGGTGTGGTATATATAGACAAATTTGGGGTAAAAGGACATAAAAGCCCTTTAGTTGGGATTGGATGGAAAGTTAGGATTTTTCTTGAATTCTAAAGGAATAGAAGGGTCTTAGGAGGCTTGTTCCATTGGTTAAGGCCAAATCTAGTTGTAATAAAACCAATTCTTAGATTTTGTATCCTAGGTAGATCACTAGGTTGTATTTCTCTACGATTTCATAATCATCATCTTGGAAAATTGGCTCCTTTCTCCCTTCCCTAGGAGGGCTAGCCTTGGGGGAGTGTGATGGGGTAAATTTTTTTATTAATTTAGGTCCTAGGCACATCCCTCAAGGTGTATATACACACACACACATATATATATGCAAGATTGATGGCATACCATGGTACAAGATATAATTACTATTTTGGGGGCAAGTTTTGAAATAATATATATATATATATAAATGAGGGCTTGAAGTTAAATACATGTAACCTAGGTAGAATTAAATTAGGTTAGGGAATTTCTGTTTTGATAAAAATAAAAATAGCAATTGCTAACTGACAAGATTCAAATTAATTCAAGTAAACGATGGCTTTAAGAAAATAATTCATCATTAGGGTCTGAGAAGTAAATACATATTTTAGGGGCCTTACAAAGTTGATATTAGATAATAGTGTTATAATAATACACTAGTATATAAGGAAAAAGGATATAGAATATTGTTATAATAATGCACTAGTGTATATGGAAAAAGGCAACTAGAGTCGCGAATTGGGAACGTGGGTTAAGGGTTGAACCTAGGCTCTGATACCAAGTTATGATGCCCCAAATTCTACTCTAAGGGTTGAAGTATAGGTAACATCACTAACGAGTCCTTTGGTCAGTAACTTAGTAAGATGCTAGGAAAGATCGGAGGAATCAATATAGTCTCCCTTCAAAGTACAATCTTCTTAGATAGTAAGGCTACTTTTTTTTTTTTTTCCCAGATCTTAACAAGGTATTAACACAAAGTCTACATAAGCTGATGGAAGGATGAGGATAGGTTCACAAAAGATATATATATATATATATAAGCAAAATAATAATTACAAAGTTATAATTTTGTTACAAACAAGAAGTTCTATCAATATTACATTCCCAAAAGAAAATACGATTACAGATGGACTTAAACAAAAATAATCTTCTAAATTCTTCTATGATAACCAAAAGTCTTCAAAGGCGTCTAGTTCACCGTCGTTTGTGTAGGTTTCTTCAACACCTGGCATGAAACGCCATGAGTTTGGAATGTCCAGTAAATCCACACGTACCCCATCTTTTTTTTTTTCCCAATCCAATACACAATCACATTTACAATAAGCAATGAAGTATGATAATCAAGTAAACAAGCAAAGGGTTACCTGTTAGGTGTTAGTAATCTGTAAATCCTCAAAGAAATTTCATCCTCTCAACCGCAAGAATTGGACTCAGATTATTCAGTATGCCCTCTCTTTTGCTACTTTGCAGACCTTACCCCGGAAGCCTACAACGGTTACATACCCCATAGCAACATCTGAGAACCTTAGAAGAGAAGGTAAAATAAGGGTCAACACCCAAACCTCCTCCAACCTTATCACACTAAAAACCACCTAGGATCAGAATATAATCTATCCATTCAAGGGTTCTGAACAACCACTTGCGCAAGACTTAACCTTTAATTGAGAAATTCATTGCAACAATCATTTCTTGAAAGTTATACATCATTATCTCATAGATTTCATGTAAGTGATCGGAAACCCAATACCACCCTAATTAAGTTTCTCATTTGATTTAGGTGTATTAAATCAAGGTTAGAGCATGATATTGAAACAATAAATTCTACACAAGTATGAACATTCCACAGCATACATTTAAAGGAATATAGCCACAAACTAACTACACAAAAGAAATCCTCAGGGTGGAAAAGAAAAAGGCAAGGATTTGAAGTGAGTAGGAGACTAGTGGCATTGTGAATAAAAGGCCAAACACAGGAGGATTCAACAATTTCAACCAAGGTGGCAATGGGATACCAACTTGTCTAGAGTGTGTAAAGAAACATCGCGGAGTTTGCTATCGGGTTTTTGGAGCATGTTTCCTATGTGGGAAAATGGGCCATCTAGCAAAGAATTGTCCACAACCTTGGCGAAGTGATAATAGATCCATTGCCAATTCATCTAGTTCAACTTTAGTACCAAAGCTGAATGCAACTCTGTTGTAGAAAGAGAGAACATCAAGCAATGGAGAGTTTTTACACTTGTCCAAGGAGACACCCAAAACACTGCGTTTGTTGTCTCAGGTATCCTCTCAATTTGTGCATCAAATGCTTATGTGTTAATTGATTCAGTTCCACACATTCTTTTTTTTACAAAATTATTTTCTAATAAGTTGAATAAATCATTGGAGCCGTTGGAATATTTTTTATATGTTTCTTCATTGTCTAGAGGTTCCATGTTATAAGCATCTATTTATCCAGCATGTGATATTTTAATTGGAGATGTTAGCTTGTATGTTGATTTAATGCCTCTAGACATGGGTCATTTTGATGTCATATTGGGCATGGATTGGTTGTCCAAGTATCATGGCACTATTGATTGTGTGTCCAAACGAGTTTTATTCCAATCTCCAGAGCCTAATGAATTCTCTTTTGAAGGCAATGGAATTGTTCCCCTACCTTATTTAATATCATCAATAAAAGCTTCTAAGTTACTTAAAAAGGGATGCAAGGGTTATTTGCGTAGTATCTTAAATATATAGATAATAGATGTCAGTCTTGACAACATTCCAATGGTTAGAGAGTTTCTAGATGTGTTCCCAAATGACCTACTAGGAGGTTTCATAGACTGGGAAATTGAGCTTACTGTTGATGTTATACCAGGTATCTTGCTTGTTTCAAAGACTCCATATAGAATGTCACCCTCAAAATTGAAAGAATTGAAAGTTCAATTGTAGAAATCGTTAGACAAGGGGTTTATTTGGTCTAGTACATCATCTTAGGGCGCACTGATCTTATTTATCAAAAAGAATGATGGAATGCTTTGGTTGTGTATCGACTACCGGGAGCTGAATAAGGTAACCATTATGAATAAATATCCTTTACCAAGAATTGACAATTTGTTTGACCAATTACAAGGAGCACATGAAATTTGGCGTGTTTGCTTACAAGACAGTAAGAAATACTTCAAGAATTAGAAAGAATAGAAATGAAGATTGTGTTATGTGAGCAAAGAGGAGTGTTGGCTACAAATACAGCACAACCAGTAATAATTGAGGAGATCAAGCAAAGGCAAATGAAAAATAAGTTCTTTTAAGAAAGTTTACGATAAAATGGGGTCAAAGCCAAGACCGGGATTTGTTATAGAAGATCAAGTGTTGAAATTTCAAGGTAGGTTGTGTGTCCGTGATTTCCAGAAATAAAAATGAATGTTATGGAGAATGCTCATCATTCCAAATTTGCTATGCATCCAGGGAACACAGAAATGTGCCATGATCTTAAAGATGCTTATTGGTGGCCCGACATGAAAAAGGATACTACTGAATTTGTTCACATTGTCTCCAATGCCAATAGGTCAAGGTAGAACATCAAAGGTTAGCAGGTTTGCTTTAATCTCTTCCTATTCCAGAATGGAAATGTGAAAACTTTTTATAATGTGGACAAACTTGTTGCCATATACATAGGTGAAATTGTTAAATTGCATGAAGTACCTATATCTATTGTCTCTAATAGAGATCTGAAATTTATGTTCAGATTGTGACAAAGTTTGCAAAAAACCATGGGTATAGAATTGAATTTAGCACTACCTTCAATCAACAAACAGATGGGCAAACCGAAAGAACTATTCAGACATTGGAGGATATGCTTCATTTGGATTTTCAAGGAAGCTGGAAAAATCACCTACCATTAGTAGAATTTGCGTACAACAATAGTTTTCAAGCTAGCATTGCCATTGCACTATACAAGGCATTATATGGAACGAAATGTAGATCACCAATTTTTTGGACAGAGATAGGAGATGAACCATTGTTAGGGCCAGAAATTGTACAAGTTACTATTGAAAAGATCATCTAAAAATGACTCAAGACTACCCAAAGCTGCCAAAAGGGTTATGTAATTTGAAGAGGAGGGACTTAGAGTTTGATGTTGGAGACCACGTATTATTAAAAGTAACTCTAATAAAGAGAAAATCTCGCTTAGGAAAGAAAGGTAAGTTATCACCCCGCTATATAGCACCATTTTAGATCTTGGAGAAAATTGGTCCAGTGGCTTACCGACTCGCACTACCGCTAGGAATAGAGTAACTTCAAAATATATTCCATATTTCTATGTTACACAGTTATGTCTGGGATCCTTTTCATGTTATAGACTATCACCAATTAGCTATTGATGAAAACTTAGAGTATGAAAAACAACCAATTTAGATCATCAACCGCCAAGTTAAACAATTGAGAAACAAATCCATTCCAACAGTGAAAGTTGAGTGGAAGGACCATTATGGGAAGGGAGCCGCTTCAGAGAGAGAATATGAGATGAGGAAGAGGTATCTAGATTTATTTCCTATAAAAGGTAAGACAAGTTTGGAGGACCAAACTTTTTACGGTGGGAAGAATGTGACAACTAACCATTTCATGCATGATGCATATCATGTTATTCTTGCATTCATGCCTTTTATTATATACTTATGTGAACTAAGGCTTGCTAGGAACTAGAGAAAAGAAGTTAGTTTTGAAAACCTTTAGTGTAAAATTTATATGTTTTCTACCTTGAGTTAGGAGATGACTTTTGATTGGTGATAGCTAGGATGTGCCTATGCACTAATTGAGAAGCTTAAAGATCTTAGACTTATGTGCTCACATTTTGGTGCTATGTGTTATTTTGCTAATTGGGATTAGTGATAATCAAGTATGATTAATGAACCTTAATCAAGATTAATTAAGTTAAGTATGATTAAATTAAACCTTGACTAATTAGTCTTAATTTTAATTAAACCAAGCTAAGTAAGTAGGATTAGTGAATTAGTAAGTACACAAGTAAGGGAAGCATACATATACCTTACCTTATTTGTCCTACACCACATTTGTCCCATTTTTGTCATATAAGAAGGTAGTATAAGAGGAGGGAGAGAGAGAGAGAGAGAGAGAGAGAGAGAGGGGGTGGAAATCGTGAAAGCAAGAAGAGAAGAAAAAAAAGAAAGAAAAGAGAAACATAAAGGAAGAAAAAGAAAGGACAAAGAAGAGGCAAAAGGAAACCCTAGCTCAAATTCATCCTAGAAAGTGTCTCAAGGTAAGATTCCACTTCTAATTCTTATAGCAAATCCACCTGCTACCTAAGATTGAGAAAAGGTTAGGATCAAATTGAATTAGGAAAGAAAAAATGAAGAGAAAGAATGAAGAAAATTGAAGTAAGTTGAAGAATAAGTAGGAGGCTTCCAATTCTTATTGATTTGATCTTGTTTTTGATAGTTATGATTCATAAGAGGGAGTATTCTCATACTTCTCATGGTTCCAATGATTTTACATATCTAAATTCATGTTTTGAAAGTTCAAAAAGGAGAGACTTCGGATATAATTGAAGTTCATAAAATTCTCGACAAAACCTAAGTTCTGATTCTTGAATCTTTAAATTAAATTATATCTTTGATGTTGTTCTTTTGGAAAAGATCATAGCTTCATGTTTTTCCACTAATCGTGCATGTTTTAACATCATTTATTATGGTCCCCAAGCTAAGAAAATGGGAAATAATGAGTTAAAACAAAAGATAAGTTTGAGCAACACCTTCACAGCCATTTCCCTCACGTGTTGTGAAATCATAGCCGCACGTTCGGCTAGACCATCCCAAAACCAATTTCAATTTTGAAATAATTACACGTGCGGCCCGCAAGTGCCCCAACCCCTGCACATGCAGAAGATAGAGTTTTGGTCCGTTTTGTTTTATTTTTGATTCTTTTGACCCTTGGACACCCTTGTACTTGTTTTAAACCGAAATAAATGTTAAACACAACTATAAACCCACTTAAATTAAGTTGATTAGAAAAGAAAAGCTAAGTTAGGATAGTTTAATCATTTTTGTTTTGTTTCATCCGTACTTGTATTTGTGTTATGTAAGTCGAGATCATAAAGAAGTAATACCAAGCATAAGCCATTTGTGCATAATATTACTATAAAGTTATGTTCAAAAATTAGTTTTGAAAACTTGAAGACATATTTTGTTTTGTGGAACACTTATTTTTTTCCAAATGAATGAATATTCCATATTTTAATGAATCTAGTGATGTCATCCTTTAGTGAGTCCTAACCATTGGACGATGTTTATTTTCGTGTCATGGCCGTTATTGAAATCTCCCTTCGATGAGCAAGAATGGCATTTTGTTTTCTCTATTAGATGTACCATGTTATCATAATTTTGACTATAAGATATTTGTATGAAATGCTTGAATGCTTTCTAAATTATACATTGAAATGGATACTTTGCAAATGCTTGGAATTTATTCATTTACCACTTTACCTTGATATTATTCACTGGGATTTCACTCACCCTCTTATATACATATATATATAGGTGATCAACCTCAGGAGCGATAGAGGTCATGGACTTGAGGGACTTGTTTTGAAGAGCCTTTTCTTTTGTTTTCTCTTTATGAGATTTTGCTCTTTGAAGAACAAGTTTTGGGTGTTTATGTAATAGTTAATAGGTTTTCGTACTTTATGGATGCAAGTAGTTGTTCCTTTTGCAACCTATGTACATGATGTAAATTATTCAAGAGTTAAATAAGAAGTTTGTCTGTTTCATTTTATATCTACCTATGCACTGCTCTAATAGACTTATCAGTTTAATGTAATGGAAATTCCATTGGTAAGCCCTATTATAGTTTAGTTTATTTTGTGATTTGTCAAGTTAGGCCTCTAGTAATCAAGGATTACTAGCCAGTCACTTCACTATCGTATAGAGGTGGGATGGAATCATGACACTCTCTCCATATATATATTTTTATTCTTGTTATCGTTCTAGTTCTTGTTCTCAACATTCATAACCATCATCAACCTTTCGGGTGGTTGAGTGTTCTAGATGCTCTCTGCACAATAAATTAGTATTAGAGCTCCAGGTTTTGACTTGGGGCGTTCGTTCGCTTCCGCGAAATACATTTGGTTGGTGGTCCATGAAAATTATAGAAAAGATGGCAGAAAAGAAAGATTCTTCAAGTAAACCGACGCAACGGAGTACGGGCTCCAACGCGAGGTTCAAAGTTGAGAAGTTCGATGGGACTAACAGCTTTGACATCTGGTAATGCAAGTCTTAGGCATGCTCTTCCAACAAGATAGAAATATTGCTTTGGAGGACAAACCTAAAGAGTTGTTTGGCAAAGATTGAGTCAAGATCAATTAGCAAGTGTGTAGTACTATAGACACCCCATTTTGATCGGCCTTACCCAATGATGAAAATTAAGGTGTGCTAATCTTATGAGTTCCTCATCAAGAAACTCGAGAGTTAAACTTGAAATCCCAACCAAGTATTTGTTTTAGCCAAAATATTTTTTTGACCAATTGAAAGCCTTTTTCAAACTCTGTTTGGTTGCCTGACTCGGACATTTCCACCATGTCTCGAGCCTCACATTTTCAAAACTCAAAATGTTGCCTTCTTTCAAATAAATCAAGAAAAAGATACATTGTGAATGAATAGAAGGATTGGAATCCTCTAAAATATTTGCTTCTCCTTTCAAATCATGCTAACTCTATCTTATTAATCCAACAATGTATTTTTTAGTTCGCCAACAATTCATAGCCAGATAAAAATACAATCGACCAGATACATAATGATACGGCTGGCTAAATTGTCCAGGAATAGAGCATTTTTTGGAATTTCGACCTTTTTTGCAAGATTTCCACAAATGTCTTAGATATTTATTGTCATGACCCGAACCCGCCTCTATAGATTAAGGTTATAACCGGCTAGTAATCATGAGATTACCTATGCCCTTAAACATGATTAAAAGTATCGTAATATTAATAAAGGGTCCAAAGCGGAAGCAGACTTAAAAATTTTGTATAAAGAGTTGTGCTTATATGACATATCAAAAACATTTCAACGTATTCCATAATAATTCACACCATATAAACAGAGTTAACATCTTGTACATCCAAGAACTTTCATACACATAGTCAATCAAACTGAAAGCTTATAGACTTAGGTGATCCAGCGGGACCACCAAGGTAGCAAAAGAGTAGACAAAACAATAGAAACAAAGTCTCGTGCGTGAGACACCCGAGCTGACTACACAAAACTTGGATTTCTCTCACATTCTTCACTGAGGCTGAGGTTGGACATCTCTTTGCGCACCTACATGCGTATAAATAAGAGGGAGCGAAAGCCCAGTGAATAATACCAAAGAAAAGGGATTATATGAATGAGGTTCACATTAAGTACATCAACCCCGTAATTTCATATACAAATGGCCTTAGGCCCACTCGTGTTTTTGTTGTACCGTCAAATGGCCTCGAGCCCATTTTAGATTCTTATCGAACATATCTACGGCCTCGAGCCCATTGCTTAACTTTGTCATATCCATAAGGCGGCCTCGAGCCCAATTCAAATACTTCAAATGTATCAAGCGGCCTCGGGCCCATTTTTTCTTATTCATATTTATGCTTATTTCATATTCATGATCATGACCACCTTTTTATTCAAATGGCCTTTGGCCTATCAAAATATTCAAAATTAGCAAACGACCTTAGGCCTAATTTAAACATATCAAATGTATCAAACGGCCTTAGGCCCAATTCATACATATCGAAACGTATCAAATGGCCTTAGGCCCAATTCATACATATCAAACGGCCTTGGGTCCAAGTCATGTTCTTCGCAGAGCCTTATATAAAAATTAGGCATATTGAATACTCATTTATAATTCAAATCAACATGAAGCTTATATAGAAGTAGCATTTGGAAAATAATATACTTGAAAATATCTTTACTAAGATATTACTCACGGTGTTCCGTCGATGGATTTGCCCTCATGCTTCACCCTACAAGTTTCATAACACATTATTGGGTCACAAGAAATTCAATATGTTCTTACTTATTTATTTCTCTTAGGCCTCTTTCTTATTTGTTTAGTTCATTTACAATGCTCAATGTATGCCTAAGAGTGCTTAGAAATGAAAGAGAATGGAAATTGGAACATGAAACAACATTTCAAAATTTCTAAAATAGGGCACTTTGCTCGAGCGCAGCTTTGGTAGCTTGAGCGGTCTGTAAAACTCTGTAAAAGTATTGGTTGCATGATTTTTATGATTGAACTAGATTTCTGTCGCTCGAGCGATGAGTCTCGCAAAACAGGGTTTGCTTGAGGGCAAGTTTTGCCGCTCGAGCTACAGTGTAATTCTCTGTAAAACTTCTAGGAGCTTGATTTTTACGCTTGAGCGAGACTTTCTTCGCTCGAGTGGACAGGTAGAATTTTGGAATCTCCAGAATTGTGTTTGAAGCTCAAAACACATTTCCAAAGTTCCAATTTCATGCATAACTCACTCAAAGATGCAAGAACACTCCCAAAAACATATATTTGAAGATAACTTCAACCATAGTTCAAAATTCCGTAGATTTAACAAATTTCAAACCACAAACTTCATATATACATTCTATGTTTTGTATCTTGCATAAACAAGCTTCAAGGCTTGAAAGTAAGTTTCAATACATGAAAATTCTTACATGCATGTGTCAAACAACCCTTAATATAACATGATCAACATGCTTTCCATTCAAATATGCAAAATTATGGCCAATTCTTACATGCATGCATCTAATAATCTCAAATTTACTAGACTTAGCTTAATTCATGTAACTAACTTCATATATACTTTGAATTCACATTTTTATGAACTTAAACTCATAATTTAGAGTTTAATTGCTTACCTAGGAGGTTTAGTCTCCCAAATCTAACTAATTTCTTGAGCCTATCTTTCAAATTCCCAAGCTTTGAGCTAAAATCAACAATTTGTGCCTTCTCTCTCTCTAGAACAGTCTCTCTCCCTCCCTCCCTCCCTCTCTCTCTCTCTCTCTCTAGAGTGCAATTCAACCAAGTATGAGAAATGAGCTCAAATATGAGCTTATACATTAATCTCCCATGTATTTATAAGCTAGACTAATCAACATTACTAATCCAAGCTTAGTATTAATCAATTAGGCTTAGTTAATTATTAAATTGATCTAATTATTTTGATCTAAAACAGTTTTTAATTAAATTTTATCATAGGCTTTAAAAATCATGCTAGTCACAATGACACTCTCAATTTCAGTTTATGTCACCTTTACGTCCTTCAATTTAAATTTTAGAATAGAAAATCAAATAGATTTCTCTACAGTGAACAAATATAGATTCAAAAACATAGTTAGTCACATAATTAGCACCTAAACTTAAATTAAGCACATAATCACAAACCCAATTATGATTAATTAACATAACCTGAGAACATGGTTAGCGCAATCTTTCCCCCTTTAGGAAGTTTGGTCCTCCAAACTTATTTTACCTCCGTCCGGAAACAAGTGTGAATAGTGTAGTCGCATTTCATCCTCCTTTTCCCATGTAGCATCTTTCCCATAGTGTTCTTTCCATTCTACCTTTACAATTGGGATGGACTTGTTTCTCAATTGCTCCACTTGCCGATCAATGATCCGTTTTGGCCATTCTTCATATTCTATTTTTTCATCAAGTGCTATCCGATGGTAGTCTATCACATGAAATGGATCTCGAAGATAACCCCTCAACATCATGGAATACATTATGCATTTGTTCGAATCCCGGTGGTAAAGCAACTCTATAAGCAACTAGACCAAGCCTTTCCCGAATTTGAAATGGTCCAACGTAACAGGGCGACAATTTACCTTTCTTACCAAATCTTGACTGGCCCTTCATCAGAATCACATAGATAAATACATGATCGCCAACCTCATACTCAAGAGGCCTTCTTCGAACATCCACATAATTCTTTTGCCGGTTCTGTGTTGTCTTGAGTCTTTGTTGGATGATTTTAATCTTTTCAGAGGTGTCTTGCACAATTTTAGGCCTAAGTAAAGCTCTATCCCTGACTTTTGTACAACAAATTAGCGATCTACACTTTTTGCTCTACAAAGCTTCGTACAGTGCCATAACGATACTAGAGTGGAAACTGTTATTGTATGCAAATTTAGCTAGTGGCAAATAATCCTCCCAACTCCCTTGAAAATCTAAAGCACACATTCTGAGCATATCTTCCAAAGTCTGCATGGTCCGTTCTGATTGCCCATATGTTTGTGGATGGAATGCGGTACTGAATCTCAGTTCTGTTCCTATTGCTCTTAGCAAGCTTCTCCAAAATCTAAACACAAATTTTGGATCTCTATCAGATACAATAGATACCGGAACTTTATGTAAACGAACAATCTCATCAACATATATAGTGGCTAATTTATTAACATCAAAAGTGGTTTTCATAGGAAGAAAATGTGCAAATTTGGACAGTCCATCAACTATAACCTAAATAGAATCCATACCTCTAGGAGTCCGAGGTAGGCCAACAACAAAGTCCATGGTTATGTGCTCCCACTTCCATTTTGGAATAGGGAGAGGTTAAAGTAGACCTCCTGGTTTTCTGGTGTTCAGCTTTGACTTACTGTCACGACCCAAACCCGCTCTTATAGGTTCAGCATCATGACTGGCCAGTAATCTTAGATTACCTATGGCCTCTATTAACAAAATTGATTTAACATGAATTATGGGGCTTAGCAGAAGTAAATTAAAATATATAAGTAGTCCATTGAGTTGTGCATATATGAAAAGAGTTCGCATTAACACTGTACAACCATTCTTTAGGTAAGTGCATACATCACAAAAGATTTTAAAACAACATTCAGCCCACAATTTCAAACTTGTCAAGTCATACATACACAAAACCCCTATACCAAAACCCAAGCTAAGAGTTCATAACCAAAAAGGGGTTTAGACTTTGATTGGCTCCACACGAGTCCAAGTTGGCTCTTTCTCTGGAGCTACACAAAAGGCTGACCACTAGGTGGCTCCGAGGCACTCTCTATCCTTGATGCCCAACTTGCTCACCAACATATATATACATAAATAGTGAGCTAATGCCCAATGAGTAATAACAGAATAAAGAGGTTATATAAATAAAGTTCAATATCATTACAAATGTCATTTTCACATATCCAGTCAACCTTGTATCAATAACAATTTCATTCAAATCATGTAGCACATCCAGTAATAATGCTTTAATAACAATGGGACCGCGAGGGTCAATCAATGTTCAATATTCAATGTGACTAGGAATGTCTAGCATCAGATATCTCTATGTTTCAATTATCTAATGGGTTACGGTATTGTTTTCCCGGGCAAGGACCAATGAGCCATGGTATTAATCTTCCCCAAACAAAAGTCAATGGGCCATGGCATTAATCTCCCCCAAGCAAGGGTAAATGGGCCATGGCATTAATCTTCCCCAGGCAAAGGCCTCACTAAAGGATGCCACGATTACAAATTCAAATGGAACTTCATTCATTAAGGATAAGTAGTGCTACAATAAATCATTCAATCATTCTGTAGACACCCCATTTTTGACCGTCCTCAAGACTTGGATGTTCTTGCAGGTACATCCAGTGACAAGTTTGATTGATCGTTGAGTACTCGAATTCCACGACGGAATGCACCAGGTTTGATCTTTCCAAACCCTATTTCCATTATGTCTCATACTTGGACCATGTGTTGGTCCTTTTGGCATGTTGCTTTTGGAGCACTGCCGGCCATGGTAGGGCTCTGCTGGCCATGCACTTTGGTTTGTCGGCCATTGATGAGGCATGTCGGCCATCAATGAGGCACTGCCGGCCACCACTGATGGTAGGCCGGCCACCATTGTTTCAATAGATATTTTTGCAGATATTTTGACAACTGTTTGCACAGATGAGCTCATCTGCACCCACATGGATGGCTGGATCTCTTCAAGGCTCTTTTGTATCTTCTATATATAGAGCTCATCTATATGCATGCAAAGGGTTACAAAGTTTGAGCTGAGCTATATTTCTCTCTTTCTCTCTCTCTCTAGAATCCTCTCTCTCTATATTTTTGTGCTTGAAAGTGTGCTTTCTTCACATATTTGCACTAGCACCCTTAGCCAAACACCTCTACCTTAGGATTGAGGATCTTGGAAGCCTTGTTTGAGTTCCTTGGAGTGTTTTTGGCTTAGAAAGTTGGCTATTTGCTTGCTGTTTTATTGTTGTGCTTCAAGGGTAAGGGTTTACTCCTTTTAAGCTTTGTCTTAGTTCATTGCTTTGCCATCTTTGTATGCTACTTTGAAGCTGGTTTTAGTCTCAAAAAAGTTCTGTTTTTTAAGGTCTTAAAGTGTTGGTTTGAGCCTTGTGTGGTTAGGGGGTGGTTCCCTCCCTTTGCTCTTTGGCTTGTAAAGCCTTTGAGCCATCTTTCTAAGCTTTCGAAACACCCTTTGTTTGGCCTTTCTGCCACTAAAACTCAGAGGTTTTTCAGTGGTAGAAACTTGGTTTTGAGAACCAAAGTAGGAGGGGGTGGTCCCCCCTCCTTGTATCTTGTTTGCATGTGTTGATGGCTTAATAATTGAGCATGTTTTTCTATCATCACATTACTTAATGTCAGTATGTTTTTGAGACTTTTATGCATGTTTTAACTCTATTTGTGGCTGGTTGGAGTACATCTTGTTTGCTTCTTACACTTGTGGTGTAATCTTGCTTACTAGCCTAGTGTACTTGATGATTTAGCCTATTATTCTAGCATGTGTTGGCTCCACTCCAGCATGTTTTTGGCTCTGATTTAGCATGCTTTAACTCTGTTTTGAGTGGTCTTGATCACATGATTTTAGTGGATGTAGCCTTGTCACACTCTCACATATTCCACTCTTTCATCACTTTTGAGAGGTGTGCTTTGTGCCTTGTTTATGAGCCAATATATGAGTGTGATTTTCTTGCTTTTCATGCTACCATCTCAGCACAATTTAGCCACTATTTTCGCATGTTTGAGGTATGTTCATAGTTGGTTTGGCCATTTGGGATTGTTGTTGCATGGTTCTAGTGTAAAGCTCTTCACTAGCTTTAATGCTTAAGTCTCCTAACATGTTGTACATGAGTTGTTTGCATGTTAGAGTCTTGTTTTTCATGTCATACCCACACTAAAATTTCTACCACCTCTCCCATTTCTTCATTCTTCTATTTGTTTTGAGGGTTGGTTGGTCTTAAAGTTGTACTTAAGCTTGCAATTGAGGCTTATGCTTAAATGGCTATAACCCTCATTTGAGGGTTCCTCCTAGTCAAAGGCATGGTCTCTCTCATGTCTTAAGTCATCTTTCGATTGACCTCTTTCTCATTAGAGGACTTTCACATTGGATAAATTGATTAATGAATGGCTTGGTAACTTAAAATGTGTAGACAAGAATTGAATCAAGTAAAACATGACAAGATAAGCATGTTATATGTGCATTGCATTGTGTTCAATCGGACATTATATTGAACACAAGATGGATTGGCCCATTTCATACTCAAAGTGATGAAAATGAGCCAATTCCCTTTGTCTCCATTGCCTTTGATCATCCCTGAGAAGGTAGTGGTCCTAGAGTCTTGTTTGTTGTGCATTTATTGAAAGTGTACAAGTTGGATCCTTGGCCATCATGCATTGTGAATGCTTGATTGGTCGCTTTAGACCCAATGGTGCCACTCCTTTGATGTTTTAAGATGATAAGGAGTGACATGGTACAAACATGTCCCTGGAAAACCTCAATTTTTCCTCTGTTTTGTGCTCTATTGTAGTTTGGTGTTACAGCACACCAGTGGCCGGCAACTCTTCATTGTTGGTCGGCACCCTTTTATTGTTGGCTGGCAGAGGCGCACTCTTGGCTAGCAGATGGCCGGCAGCCACCATTTATGGCCGGTAGGCCACTGGTGCACTCCCCGGCATTATTTTGGTAAGATTCAGTAGAAAGTTCTTGAAGACACCCTGCAAACAGAGCCTCTAAAGAGTAAATCAGAGAGCTTTTTGGGATGGAAACGAAGGATGCATGTTCAACTTCTTCAAAAAGAACTGAGGCAGTACAAGTTTTGAGCTTTACTTGTTAGTTAGCATTTGAATTTGTAATTGAATTAGCTAATTTATTACTTAGTTAAAGTGTTGTAATAATTAGTCTAATTAGTTTAATTAGATTAGTTGATTAGCTTAGCTTAGCTTACTTATTCGGACCCTCCTTCATGAGGGCGCAATGTTGTAATAAGTGTGTGTGTGTGTGTGTGTGTGTGTGTGTGTGTGTGTGCATGTCTTCCAACCCTACTTCTTTCTCCCTTTTACTTAATTGCTTTCAATGGTTAGTTTTAGGACACGTTTTGATTAGCATACCTTATGCTTTGCATGTTTGCATTCATTCATTTGTATTGCATGCGCCAAGCTCGGTGCATTATACAAACTGCATCATATTTCAATACCTATTTGAATACGTGTATCCAATTGTTGCATTTCATATGCCATCTTAGATAGCCGAGCCTATTTAGTTGCATTATTGCATGTGTTGCATTAGGCATTGTTAACATAGTTAGGATCATGCATGATTTCTAACTAGTTTTCTGTTTTTGGCTCGGAGTACACTATAAGTGTTTACGCTTTAGCATCCTTGCTTGAGTGTGAGTGTTTCCATGATACCATGCTTGCCAAGAGGTTATGTGCTAATTTGTTTAAAACTGCATGAATGCATGTGGATGAAGGCTTTGTTGCCTGAATTGGGACAATTCGACAAATGAATGTTTTAAGCCCACTTTGCAAAGTGGCAAATCATCATGTTTTCAAGCCCACTTGAGGGTGGCAAATCCACGCTTTAGCTTACTTGCGAGTAGCATTTTCAAACCATTTTCAAAAACAAACATGAGTTGTCTTGTTCCAATTCTCGTGATTGAGTGTATACTTGTATGCTACGCGCATCACATATTAATGTTAGCTAATAACCGGAATAAGAACACATGAGGTTTGTAAAACAACATATCATGCTTAGTAGAGTCCGATCCTTTGATCGGGCAAGCGGGGGTGCTCATTTCAGGACCTTCCCCTCTCGTACCCAAGTTCCCGAGCTGAGGCAACTTTGGCGATGACGGACATGTGGCCTTTGGCATGAGTCAGGGTTTCCTAAATTTTTCAAAACAAAATATTTAGGTGGCGACTTTGTAATCTGGAAAAGCAATCCATGTTTGGCGCTTTTAATTCGAAATTGATTTTTCAAAACCAATTGCCGGATTTGGACTCTTTGGTGTTTATCAGTCTTGCATTGCACTTTGTGAGATTAGATTCAGAACCATGACGAGAGTCCAAACTGTAGTGAGATCAAATTTGCGCCTCTCTGAAAGGGGACGTGCAAATAAAGTCGGATCTACACATTCATATATCAATTTCGATAACTAACACCATTTTCGAAAGTAACATAACTTGAACATATCTTTATAAAGTTATTACTCACAATGGGTTATGTTGTCACTAGGCCTCAGACGTCCACCTATACAAAACACATAACAAAAATACAATTGAAGTACCGATCGATAGCCATTTCACTTTAATTAAATTTTCCTCATGTGTTTCTAATTCATTCCATGTTTATATGAGCTCAATAGGTGCCTAAGAGTACTTGAAATGACATGAGAATGTAAGCATGCACTTAAAAGAGTTAGTCAAAATTTGCTAAAAATGGGATCCTCGCTCGAGCGCACCTTCTTTCACTCGAGCAGGGGTTCAAAAATAAGGGTGATCACTCGAGCGCAACTTCGGTCACTTGAGGAGTCTGTAAACCCTGCAAAAGTATTGGTTGCAAGAATTTTCTACTCAATAGATGCTTGACAGTCGCTTGAGTGAAAGATTGAGTAAGTAGGGTCCTCGCTTGAGTGCAACTTCGGTCGCTCGAGCGGTCTACAAAATTTTGCATAACTTCTGGGAGTTCAATTTTTACACTCGAGTGACACTTTCTTCGCCTAAGCAGATAGGCCAAATTCTGGAATTTCCAGAACTTTGTTTGAAGTTCAAATTTGATATTCAAAGGGCCAAAACTTGTATTTTTGGTACAAAAACATGGGAAAACATTTTAGAACTTGAAAATATAGTCAATTTGAAACCAATTGCTCAAATCATGGACCCAATTCTCAAAATCAAACTTAAATCACGAAGTTGGAACCATGCATGACATGTATTGCCCTAATTTCTTTTCATATCTTTTCAAAACTTGATTGAATGGCATGACAAGTGTAAAAACATGAAGAACTCTTTAAATAAATGTGTAAAAGTTCCATGCATGTAAGAATTCAAAGAAAATTGAACTCAAAGATGAAGGATTATGCATGCATGTATGCTATCATACTCAATTCTTCCATAATTAAGTCAATTTTGTCCACTTACATGCAAATAGACTCATAACTTCTTCAATTCATGACCTACATGTTTTATTTTCAAGATTTAAGGAGGAATTCCATACCGAGGATGTGAATTCAAGTGTATCCTAGCTTAATCCTTCAAGTTCTCTACCAATTCCCTTCAATTTCTCCATGCTCTCTCTCTCTCTCTCTCTCTCTCTCTCTCTCAGTTGAGTTCTTCTTCTCCCTCTCTTAAAATCTCAGACAAATTATGTATTTGAGGCCAAGTAAGGATTATATCACTTATATATACATGTGATTAGCTTAGCCTAATCATATATGATTAAGGTTGGTTAATTATGGTCAACTCTAACTAAGTTCAATCAGTTTATTCTAATTATTTTGGTCCGAATCAAATTTTGACAAAAGTTGCCATAAAATTCTAAATATTCTAATTAGCCTATTGGGCTAGTCAGTTTTAGCTTATGAAGCCGTTTGGGCTTTCAATTTCTGATTCTAAGTCGATAAGTGAACATATATTCCATGTAATAATAGATAACTACAAAATTAATTATGTAATCACACAATTAAACACACAATCATGCAATTAAATTTATTGAATCAATATAATATAATAGTACGGAGCTCGGGGTTGTCACAGTTTCTCCTCCTTAGAAAGTTTGGTTCTCCAAACTTAAGTTACCTTTGAACGGAAACAAATACGGATATCGTTGCCGCATCTCATCCTTTTTTTCCCAAATGGGCTCTTTCCTATAATGGTCTTTCCACTCGAGCTTCACCATAAGGATAGTTTTGTTTCTCAATTGGTTCATTTGTTGATCAACGATTTGCACAGGCCATTCTTCATAAATCACATTCTCATCTAAAGCAATCCGATGGTGGTCAATAGCATGGAGCAGATCTCTAAGATACCGACGAAGCATGGATACATGGAAAACATTATGCATTTGTTCCATCCCAGGTGGCAAAGTGATCTGATAAGCAACGGATCCAACCTCTCAAGAATTTGAAATGCCCAATGTAGCGAGGAGTCAATTTTCCCTTTTTGCCAAATCTCATTTGTCCTTTCATCAATGTTACTTTGATAAATACATGATCCCCCGCTTCATATTCTAAGTCTCTTCTTCGCTGGTTCGCATAACTTTTTCTATCAGCTCTGTGTAGTCTTGAGCCTTTGCTGAATAATTTTGATCTTTTCGGTTGTTTCTTGCATAAGTTCGGCTCCATAAATAACCCTATCACCAACCTCTGTCTAACAAATTAGCAACCTACACTTTCTACCATATAGTGCCTCATATGGTGCCATACCGATGCTAGCGTGAAAACTATTTGTGGGAGCCAAAAAATAATATATATCAACTTATTGGGCTAACCCAAATGAGGCCTCCCAAGGGGCCAACTATTGGGCTTATTCAGCTCACCCCCGTCTATAAAAGGAAGGCACCTCATGATATATAGGTATGATCTTTCTTTGCACTTCAAACAGAACACTCTTGACTATCTATACTCTTCATTCATGGATTCTAACTTCATCATCGGAGTGTCCCCAGCTGGTAACCCCGGTTGGGTGGCATCAACCATATTTATCTCTTGCAGGTTCATGGAACTATCTTTGTTAAATCTCACCAACAATCCATGTGAGGGGATATTTCATGGCCTCACAATTGGCGCCGTATGTGGGAACGATTGAATGAGATCAACGAAGAACATAACAAACATGTTCTTGTAAGTACAAATTTAATAACACTTTTGATTTATTTGCTCTCTGAAAATTATTTTAAGATTGGTTCTTGGATTGGATATACATATGTTTGTGCTTACAAAATAGAGCATTTTGTTCACTGTGAATCTTTTGCATCTCCTTTTTCTCTCTCTACAAATGGGTTCCACTTTTCTTGAAGAGAACATCTTTTCAGCATATTAAAGCTGAGTGATGAAGTTTTCTTGTTGAATCTGTTAAAGCTGTTAGTTGGCACTTTACCAACTTATGCAAGTGCACTTCGCACTGTTCAAGTTAATTGATGAAATTTTTCTTGGAATATACATACATATATATCTATACTAATAATTTCTATGGACTCCAAACTTGGGTCTTTACTTTCTCTCTCTAAAAATTGGGAACTAACTTTTATCACCTACATTTCCATGGAGCACTCTAGTGGCTACAATCAATTCGACTATTAAACTAAATTTTATATATATAATGGTATTAGAACTTTGCCGAAAACATTGTTCCCCTTATAACCCTTACCTTTTTGCCGAGACCATTATTAGGAATTTTATACATATCAGTTTGTAGAGAACACTATTGGGAATTATTTATATATAATTTTTTATTTTATTTTATTTTATTTTATTTTTTTAAAGTAGCAACATTATTCGGCAACTTTATCAAGTTGCTTAGTCAACAACATTATTCAAAAATTCCCATTTCCTACATCACATTACTCGGCCAAGCATAAGTTATTCGACCATCACCTTGTTAAATTCGTGCAGCCGTTCAACCATTTCTGGATGCTCGGCACCACAATTCCATCACCACGCTCATTGGTTCAAGTATACATAATCATGGTGGCTACAATTGCAGCCCTAAGTGATGCGGACCAAGCTCTCAACTAAGTCATCACATTATAAACGAAAAGGATCTAGGTGTTTTGGTGCCACTTACTCGACACACAACTTAAGTTCCTCAGCTTTCCAATCATTTTGGTTTAAACTAGAATCACAAGTTCTTCAACAACGGTTGTTCGACAAACCGACAATGGAGATGTTCGGCAACCCTATAAGGCTGTTTGATAACTATTTCCCTTCTCGGCATTCACTACAGCTCACCCAAGCTGCCCATTGTTACTTGGCATCTAAGCAACCCAGTAGTGGCAGCGCAACTTGCAGAAAGCTACTCGGCATGTCCACGCATGAACGTTCTACTAGACAACCATTCCGCATTAACTGGCCATTTAGGAAGACAATACCTCCGATTGTCAAAATTTAGTCGCACAAATTCAACTAAATTCAATACCTCAACCACAATGCCGAGAACAGATTTAGTTGTTCTCTTTGAGTAACATCTCGGCAACATGTTCCACAGTATTGGGCACTTGGAACAAACAATATCAATTCACCTACCTTTTCGGCACGAATCTCATGATTTCTCAGTAGCAATATTGATCGGCATTTCTCTCTAGGCATGGAACTAGCATCTCGGCTTGTCAAAATCAACATCTGAATATACCAGAAGATTCGTGTCAACTCAAGGAGTCCAAACCCACTAACCCGAGGAGCCAAGAGGTTACCAAAGTTCGCTGGTAATTGTGAAACGGACCAAATTTATAGAAAACTAAAATTTTAAAAGCTACTGAAAGCTAGTTTTGACTATACCAGTGTGAAGCACTCATTGAGACGAGTTTAACACGATAGACCGCGTCAAAATCAGACTTAAACAAAGGAGATACAGGGCCTCAAAGTCACGAGTTCGAAACTGGACCATTATGCCTTCCATGACATGCAGCATGAAGATGAAGATGATGAAATAAGGATTTATCCTACACTTCTCTGCACAAAGTGCTTCCTTGCATCTTACTACATTCCGATTAATTAGATGGTCCAATAACTTCGAAGATGCCTACCTTTTTGTTTTTCACCGTGTAGAATTCATTTTTTAGGTCCAATTTTGCAAATTTCGAGTCTCAGATTAGGATCAATAAATCGGCAACTCGGGAACGTTACATGATAGATCAACAGTCAAATCGTGTCTGATCGGCATGCATTTTTAACAAAAGGCTCATGAAGCTAGGGCACAATTATCCATCTTCACCGTTCCTTCATTCAACATTTGGTCGTATACCGCCTACTGGGGCAAGACCCACTTGGATTTCTTTTACTTTCGGCTCCGCAACATACAAATTGCACTATCCGCGGTCTAATCACAACGATCCAATAGTAATTTCTAGTTATTTGGGACATTTTGAACACATCTGTAGGGTCTGATTTTGCAAATTCCATACCCTAAATTTGCAGATTTCAACCACTCACAATTCTAAACCAATCCGAGCCATTAGATTCATCTGGAGCCCAATTCCAATGATCCAACAGTCGTTTCTAACCATTTGGAGCCTGCTGGACACATTCGTATGATCTGATTTTGCAAATTTAATAGCTAGAAAATATCCATCGCAACTCAAACAATACTTTTGCCACCATGCATGGCATTCGATCAATGCCGCATTCAACAATTTTGGCGTCTTCCCACCACTATAACAACCCATATCATTCGGCAATTTTGGCTCAAGTCTATTCTGGATTCCTTGCAAATAACCACTCATTCGAGCGCAGTAGGGCAACTATACTTTGTTCTCGGCTTACTTCTCGTCAATGTTAGTCAACGTCCAATCTGAATTTCTTCTTAATACCTAACGTCATTCACAAGCAATGGGGCAACGGCGATCCAATGTTACATATTCACGACAATGGAAGCAATTTTCCATCTTATTCCATGACAATGGTACAATTTAATCAGCTCAACGCTTATTGCCGAACTCATTGAACAACTCTCACTTGGCATTTTCAATTCGGCCACTTGGTAGTTTAATTGATCGGCATGCAATTTCAGCAATAGTATCTTGGGACGAGGATATAATCCTCCATTTTCCCTGATCATTCATTATGTTACCTGCGTTACCTTGGTCATTTATTAGCCAATCATCATCTCTGTGCCTCTCTTATGCATGCATACTCACCAACTTGGTACAAACATTGCAATGAAATTTACTTTAGTTACAAACTCCCGCTCATTTTCGCACCGCTCCATACAAGCGCCAATTTTGGGGCAATACATTACACTTGGTAGTCGGCGTTCGCATTTGGCGTCGACGGTTCACATATTTTTGCATTTTGTCATTTTACCAAAGTTGAATCTACCCCAAAATTGTGTAATGTATTGCCCCAAAATTGGTCCTTCCGACTAATGTGTAATGTATAATGTATTGTACCGCCTAACGCCTATCATTGCAATGTATTGCCCCAATATATTACACACTAGGGCAATGGGGCAAGACCAATTTGCATTCCCGACTAATGCCTATCATTTGAAAGCAATGGGGCAAGTCTACATTGGACTAAGCAAACCGAACAATGCTAATTGGCCCAAAATTTACTCGGTAATTAAATAGTTGGCCCAATATCTACTTGGCCATTCCTTACAAGTGGAGCAATATTCTTTGTGATTAACACGTCTACCTCATTAAGTCGGCCATCCGACACATGAGGCATTATTCAAAGTCCTTGCCATATTGGTACTTGGTTGCCACTTAAAATCAGTAAAAGTCTCCAAGTACAGTGTCATCTTCGCACTGGACACGGAGCGGCATCAGCAAAGGCCTACACCTACGCCTGGAGGTTAGAATACCGTGGCCTACACCCATGCCCGGAGGTTAGAATATTTCGGCCTACACCTACGCCCAGAGGTTAGAATACCACGGCCTACACCCTCATCTGGGGGTTATAATACCGCAGGTCTACACCCTCATACAGTGGTAATAATACCATGGTCCATTTTTTGGCTGATATTGTAACGACCCATAAATCCTTTCCTCCGCTCGAGCGGAGGAGTGGCCGCTCGAGCGGACTATTGGGGTTTCCAGCGGTTTTTTCAGACGGCACGAGATTACAGGAGTTGTGATTCTCCGCCGGCGGGAGTTTACGCCGGACCGGACGACTTTGTTGGTCTGCGCGCTCGAGCGCAAGGTTGGGCGCTCGAGCGGGTCGCCTGGTTAAGTTTGATTCTGAAGCATGTGGACTCATTTTTGATGTTCTTCTCAGTGTATTTGAAATGTTCTTACCTTATTTTGGGTTATTGATTGAGATGATGAGATGAGGGTAAAGTAAGATTGGACCAAAAACCTTAATTTGAATAATTCATTTACGACCAACCGTCACTCTTTTGCCCTTTTCTTTTTCCACACTTTGAATTTGGATGTGAGGTTAGAACCATTGGAAAGCTTATCTCCGGGGCTTCAATTTGACCACAAGAATGACCTAAAACGGAGTCCGAATGAGAGAGTTATACCTGTTCAAAGTTTCGGGATCTGCTTTGGCGAGTCCGCTCGAGCGGGAATTTCTCCGCTCGAGCGGAATTAGGACAGCAGCTTTTAAACCAGATTTTTGGATCATTTCTCACATTCTTTTCCCCTCTTCTCTCCTTTTCCCCTAGGACCGAAAACCCTAGGGTTTTGATCCCAAATCCTCACCATTTCTCTTTGTTTTGACCAAGATTTTCCACTAAGGAAGGAAGAAGGCGTGGAGATCAACGTTTGCAACCGATTGGAATTTCGAAATTATGGAGGAATCGCACCAAGGCTTTGAGGTAAGAATCTTGAGAGTTAAATTGATGGGTTAGAGTGATGGACCATGTATCCTAGGTGTATAAGCAATGGAAAAATTAGAATAAAGAGTGATGAATTAATAAGTTTGAATTTGTTTTGAATTTTAATGTTTTCTTGAAACCCTAGGTTGGGTAATGATGTTATTTGATGATATGGCCAAATTGGAAGTAGAATCATGAAATTAGTGGGTTGAATTTTATATGTGCAAGTTTAATTGGTATTTGGTGACACTTGAAAAGTATGTTTAAATTTAGCGAATGAACTTTATTATAAACATTAGAATTTATGTTTTAATGAGAAAGGAAATTGGGAAGAAAGGTTTGTTGATAATGTGGATGAGGTAAACTTGGCCTTGGAATGTTGAATTGGGCCTTAGCAATTTAAATAGAATTATGTGAAATTATATTTGGTGGTATTGAGTTAAATAACGCTAAATAGTGTGGATTATATTAATTGGAGATGATTATGTGAGGTTATGTTGATTATGTTGGGTTGTGTTAAATGTTGTTGAATTGACTTGTGTAGGGTTAACTACAGGGGCGGACCTAGCATCTAACCACTGTGAGTAATAGTACAAAGATATTCATTTTATTTAGCATCGATAATTATTATCACTAACGCTCTGTTTCTTGTAAGTGTTACACGAACATGTTACACAAACATTTATGATGGTTGAAAGTCAATGTGAACGTTGAAAGGTCGGCATACATCGGTATGACTTTGAAATGACCCTGTTTTGTCGATGATGAATAATAATTCTCTATTACCTATAAGCAATTCTTAATGAATAAACGGAATTATGTTTATCTTTAAACCAAATATCTGTATGAAACTAAGAATATTCCATTGTGTTACACATGGACCCGAAGTCGTTGAGAATCTATGATACGCATGTAAATGTTTAACATTATTACGAGACTCACGTTAGAATGTGGGTCATTCTGTCCTTATTAAGCAGAACGATATTTTAAGAAAACTGATGTTATTTCTATTACTGTTCCGGTTGTGCTATGCATAACATGATATTAACTTCTGTTTGATTCAATGTATGTTTTGTGACATAATGTTCGTTAATGACATTCTGATTTCCGTTAGCTACAATATTAGCATATGTGTTGATTGGAACTCAATGAGAATGAAATGTTGAAAAGATATACGTGCATAGTAGTATGTTACGGGCATAAGGTCGTTTGGGCGAAAGGCTATTCTCATTATTTCGGCCGATAAGTCTCATTCTGAAACTAGACCCATGTGTGTTTGAGACATCTTTACAGAATGTAGTTAATCATATACTTCTGCAGTTATATACTTTATTGTTTGAGTTGAACATTACATGATTTACGTACTATTATTCACTGAGCTTGACTCACTTTATTTTATGTCTGCTCAGAGGCACTCAACCCGGGGTCAACCTTAACCCGTGGCTTCATGCTACGCAGTTGCCAAGCCTTGAGTATCTAGATTCTTAGGCGTTGACCGTTCAAGTTATGGAGTTTTGCTAAGTTTTAATTTGTACCCTAAGTGTTTATTAAGCTTGATGTATATGTATATGTATTTAGCTATCTCATATATACGCCAATGTATATTTATCTGCATTATGTTACATCTGCGTGATCTGGCATAGTAGTGGTAGCTCAATGGATATTATTTTATACTATTATATGATATTAAATGCTTCCGCTCGTGCCCCATAGATTATATTTAATGTGTTTGGTGTCCTTTTCGAATGGGTCATGCCCAAACTTTTAGGGCGGGTTTGGGGCGTGATGTGGTATCGAGCACGAGTTGCTATCTCACACACGGATCCATTGAGTCAGAGGGATGTCTAGAAAAGACTTTGGTCTCATGCATGACATCCTTATTGCATATAAAGAGATTGATAGCAACTTGATGTAATATGTTCACGTTAATGATTATGAATCATGTCTATTGTGCATTCCTTGTGTATATATTGTGATTGATTGTTGTGTAGAGTATGGCGGAAATAAGGATAGAGGATTTTCTCGGCTTGGTTAGATAAATGAAAAAGGGACATGAGTGGTAAGTTACGAATCCTTATGCTTTGCCAAGGATGACCTGTGTTTGTTGTGAAGTAAGTTATTCCGCCTATTAGTAATATTTTGATATACGAGAGATGATTATGTCCATTTGAAAGGACTTATGAGATGACTTATGTATTCTGTTGTATGATGTTATTTATATGAATTTGGGGCTATTCTGTTCTGATTCCATTTATGTAATATGTTCTGTAAGTAGTTCCGTTTACGACATGACATGTTATAATATGCAATGTTGATGTAAAACTTATTGATTTCTGGTATGGAACAAAGTGCTACACTTCGGTGGGAGCCACCTCTTGAATCCATACATTATGTAACATTCGTCGGTAAGAATATTCATTTGGGCGAGGGCCATTCTGTGTAACATTTATTTAGATGAATTGTGTGAATACTTGGAATACTGCTAATGACTGTTAATGATATTCTGTTTCTGTCAGTCATGATATGGACATCCATATGAATTGGAATCTAATGGATATAAAATGGTGGAAAGATACGTACATATTTGCATATTTTGGGTCGAAAGACTGTTCTGATAATTCTGGGCCATCAGGGCGTTTTGTAAAATTTGTAAAACGAGGCCAGAGGCCATTCTGAAAGTAAACTAATCCTAAATCAATGTTGAATTTCGTTTGGTGAATATACTGTTATTATATATTATGTTTATCATGATATATTTTGTCTTCCTTGTCATGGTACTGTTAAGACCAATGATTTGAAATTTGTTTACGTTAACGATTATGAGCCATGTCTATTATACCTTTCATGTCTATTATACGAAATGATTGAATTTTTGAAAAGCTTGCTTTTGATGACCTTATGGTTGTTCCGCTATGATACTGCTTTTGCTTATGATATGACATGATCGACTTATTGACTCGGTGTGGAGCAAAGTGTCAGACGAACTAAGTGCTACACTTTTAGTGGGAGCCACCTCTAGAATCCGTGACGAGCCACCTCTTGAGTCCATACACACTTCAGATATTTCGATATATCTGCCGAAAGGCTATCTCGGGTGAAGGCCAACTGATAATTCCGGGCCAACATGCCAACTGTTAAAATGGTATAAGTAATTGTGGCACCGATTATATTTGTGGTCTTGGACCTACATTTGTGGTCTTCGGACCTACTGATGTGGTCTTCGGACCTACCATGTGGTCTTCGACCTACATTGTGGTCTTCGGACTCCACCGATGTGGTCTTGGACTACCCGATGTGGTCTTCGGACCTACGATATGATAGTTAGCCATATATGATCTTATGCAAATTTAAATATGAATATGATTATGAGCATGTATCTGAACTGCTTCAGCTTGTCATGAATGGCTTAAACACTAAGTATGAAAGATTTAGTTACGATATAGTGATGTCTTTTTGTCATGGTATTGTTTGGACCTATGATTTGAAAAGGTATTGTAATATGTATTTTGATAAGTTGTGTTTTGGATAATAGTTGGACCCACGTAAGAAGTGACTTATTCTATTCTGTTAAGTGCACGATAATGACATTATATGACAAGCACTGCTTCATTTTCTGATACGTTATGTTACGAATTAAGGAATGATGATCCATGTATGTAAAGGTATTAAGGGCCCTTGCCCGGGGGTAAAACTACCGTGGTATAAGTATGTTACAAAATATCTCTTGCCACCGACGGTCTTGCACGGGTGGATTATGATCAAGTATAAGTTCTGATTTTTGTTTCTGATTCAAGTATAACTAAGAATGCATTTAATATGCTTCTATTTATTTGTTCAATTTATGCTATTTCCTAACATAATGTGAACTGTGTTGCACGATCTCGTGGATTCTGGTGGAAACAAAAGGACATGGAAATATTCCATTTTGTTAACGGGTTAGCAATACCTATTGGACATTTACCTCCACTTACATGTTTAGACAACTTTGAACAATACTCACTACATGATTACAAGTTGATTGACTCCACATTAAATTAATATTGAGAATTACGAACACGGATGTCACGAAATCAAATTGCCCTTTGTTATACTATTGCGTAAGTTATTGCTTTTATAGACTCGAAGGATGTGATTTTTTTTATGGTTCAGATACGTAATAAGAGTTATAATTATATGAATGAACTTGGTAGAATTTATGTGCGAGGACTAATCGAAGCTCTATGTATGTTAAGTAACCGCCAAATGATTGGTCTCTATTTTCTCGACCGCTTTGTTGATCCACTATAATTATAAGTTGTAAAGACAAAACCATGTGAGTGACGTTGTCTCTTCCAGGAGAAAGCGGAAGAATTGTTTGAATAGGAAAGGGGACTCATTTCGCATAATTGAATAAGAAATTTGAAACCTTAAAGGTTTAATTATCCAAATTGATTATGTATCCGTGACCAAAGATACTTCTTATGTAAACTTAAGTATGTTTATGAGATTTCCATTTTGAAATGCTTAAACGATTGGATTGTATCCCATATGTTTTATGTATGACCATCTATATATATCCAAGTCTTCTTACGCCTAGAAAGCAGTAAGGATTGAAAAGAAAAGAAGTAAGTGAGAAGGTGAAAGGGGTGTTTAGATTTTAAAGTTTAAGGTATGGTTGAGATGTTGATTGACCTCTTGAAGTTGAGTAGGAGCCCTATGTGAGTGTCCTTAAGGGGTAATTGTATGATGGTCCTCGCTATTCTATGTTTTTAGTGTCAATGGAATAGAGAGTTGGTGGTGCCGCTAATTGAAGGGCAATTGAATTTTGGTGATGGACCGTACAATGTGAATTGTCTTTGAAATGGAGAAGTTGTTATAGGCCGTGGGATTATAGTTGGTTAGTGTTGTCCTTGCCCGTTGAAATTTTGATACGTCTATGTTGATCGAATGTATTTGTGATCCTTTTCTATCCCAAGTGTGGACCTAGTTTTGGAACATTGTAGGGTGTGTTTCTGTATATGTTTGACCTATTTTCTATTTGGTTTTCTCAAATTTCGAGGACGAAATTTTTGTAAGGAGGGAAGGATGTAACGACCATAATCCTTTCCTCCGCCGGCGGAGGAGTGGCCGAGCGGACTATTGGGGTTTCATGATTTTTCAGACGGCCCGAGATTCTCGAGTTGTGATTCTCCGCCGAGGGGAGTTTACGCCGAGCGACGACTTTGTTGGTCTCATGAGCTCGAGCGAAGGGTGGGGCGCTCGCACGGGTCGCCTGGTTAAGTTTGATTCTGAAGCATGTGGACTCATTTTTGATGTTCTTCTCAGTGTATTTGAAATGTTCTTACCTTATTTTGGGTTATTGATTGAGATGATGAGATGAGGGTAAAGTAAGATTGGACCAAAAACCTTAATTTGAATAATTCATTTACGACCAACCGTCACTCTTTTGCCATTTTCTTTTTCCACACTTTGAATTTGGATGTGAGGTTAGAACCATTGGAAAGCTTATCTCCGGGGCTTCAATTTGATCACAAGAATGACCTAAAACGGAGTCCGAATGAGAGAGTTATACCTGTTCAAAGTTTCGGATCTGTGGTTGAAAGCAGTCCGCTCGAGCGGGAATTTCTCCGCCGAGCGGAATTACGGGACAGCAGCTTTTAAACCAGATTTTTGGATCATTTCTCACACATTCTTTCTCTCCTTTTTCCCTAGGACCGAAAACCCTAGGGTTTTGATCCCAAATCCTCACCATTTCTCTTTGTTTTGACCAAGATTTTCCACTAAGGAAGGAAGAAGGCGTGGAGATCAACGCTTTTGCAACCGATTGGAATTTCAAATTATGGAGGAATCGCACCAAGGCTTTGAGGTAAGAATCTTGAGAGTTAAATTGATGGGTTAGAGTGATGGACCATGTATCCTAGGTGTATAAGCAATGGAAAAATTAGAATAAAGAGTGATGAATTAATAAGTTTGAATTTGTTTTGAATTTTAATGTTTTCTTGAAACCCTAGGTTGGGTAATGATGTTATTTGATGATATGGCCAAATTGGAAGTAGAATCATGAAATTAGTGGGTTGAATTTTATATGTGCAAGTTTAATTGGTATTTGGTGACACTTGAAAAGTATGTTTAAATTTAGCTTAATGAACTTTGTTATAAACATTAGAATTTATGTTTTAATGAGAAAGGAAATTGGGAAGAAAGGTTTGTTGATAATGTGGATGAGGTAAACTTGGCCTTGGAATGTTGAATTGGGCCTTAGCAATTTAAATAGAATTATGTGAAATTATATTTGGTGGTATTGAGTTAAATAACGCTAAATAGTGTGGATTATATTAATTGGAGATGATTATGTGAGGTTATGTTGATTATGTTGGGTTGTGTTAAATGTTGTTGAATTGACTTGTGTAGGGTTAACTACAGGGGCGGACCTAGCATCTAACCACTGTGAGTAATAGTACAAAGATATTCATTTTATTTAGCATCGATAATTATTATCACTAACGCTCTGTTTCTTGTAAGTGTTACACGAACATGTTACACAAACATTTATGATGGTTGAAAGTCAATGTGAACGTTGAAAGGTCGGCATACATCGGTATGACTTTGGAATAACTCGGTTTTGTCGATGATGAATAATAATTCTCTATTACCTATAAGCAATTCTTAATGAATAAACGGAATTATGTTTATCTTTAAACCAAATATCTGTATGAAACTAAGAATATTCCATTGTGTTACACATGGACCCGAAGTCGTTGAGAATCTATGATACGCATGTAAATGTTTAACATTATTACGAGACTCACGTTAGAATGTGGGTCATTCGCCCTTATTAAGCGAGCGATATTTTAAGAAAACTGAAGTTATTTCTATTACTGTTCCGGTTGTGCTATGCATAACATGATATTAACTTCTGTTTGATTCAATGTATGTTTTGTGACATAATGTTCGTTAATGACATTCTGATTTCCGTTAGCTACAATATTAGCATATGTGTTGATTGGAACTCAATGAGAATGAAATGTTGAAAAGATATACGCATAGTAGTATGTTCGGGTCATAAGGTCGTTACGAAAAGGCTATTACATATTTCAATGCCGATATTTTCTGCTACGGAAACTAGACCCATGTGTGTTTGAGACATCTTTACAGAATGTAGTTAATCATATACTTTTGCAGTTATATACTTTATTGTTTGAGTTGAACATTACATGATTTACGACAATTATTCACGAGCTTGACTCACTTTATTTTATGTCTGTCAGAGGCACTCAACCTGGGGGTCAACCTTAACCTGTGGCTTCCGTTACCAGTTGCCAAGCCTTGAGTATCTAGATTCTTAGGCGTTGACCGTTCAAGTTATGGAGTTTTGCTAAGTTTTAATTTGTACCCTAAGTGTTTATTAAGCTTGATGTATATGTATATGTATTTAGCTATCTCGATATATACGCCAATGTATATTTATCTCGCATTATGTTCATCGTGATCCTGGCTTAGTAGTGGTAGCTCAATGGATATTATTTTATACTATTATATGATATTAAATGCTTCCGTTCAGGCCCCATAGATTATATTTAACAGGTTTGGTGTCCTTTTCGAATGGGTCATGCCCAAACTTTTAGGGGCGGGTTTGGGGCGTGACAGGTGGTATCAGAGCACGAGTTGCTATCTCACACACGGATCCATTGAGCTGTAGGATGTCTAGAAAAGACTTTGGTCTCATGCATGACATCCTTATTGCATATAAAGAGATTGATAGCAGTATGATAATATGTTCACGTTAATGATTATGAATCATGTCTATTGTGCATTCCTTGTGTATATATTGTGATTGATTGTTGTGTAGAGTATGGCGGAAATAAGGATAGAGGATTTTCTCGGCTTGGTTAGATAAATGAAAAAGGGACATGAGTGGTAAGTTCTGAATCCTTATGCTTTGCCAAGGATGACTCAGGTTTGTTGTGAAGTAAGTTATTCCGTGCCTATTAGTAATATTTTGATATACGTGAGATGATTATGTCCATTTGAAAGGACTTATGAGATGACTTATGTATTCTGTTGTATGATGTTATTTATATGAATTTGGGGCTATTCTGTTCTGATTCCATTTATGTAATATGTTCTGTAAGTAGTTCCGTTTACGACATGACATGTTATAATATGCAATGTTGATGTAAAACTTATTGATTTCTGGTATGGAACAAAGTGCTACACTTCGGTGGGAGCCACCTCTTGAATCCATACATTATGTAACATTCTGTCCGGTAACATTCTGTTTGGGCCGAGGGCCATTCTGTGTAACATTTATTTAGATGAATTGTTTGAATACTTGGAATACTGCTAATGACTGTTAATGATATTCTGTTTCTGTCAGTCATGATATGGACATCCATATGAATTGGAATCTAATGGATATAAAATGGTGGAAAGATACGCATATATTTGCATATTTTGGGTTGAAAGATTTCGATAATTACGGGCCATCATGGCATTTTGTAAAATTTGTAAAACGAGGCCAGAGGCCATTCTAAAAGTAAACTAATCCTAAATCAATGTTGAATTTCGTTTGGTGAATATACTGTTATTATATATTATGTTTATCATGATATATTTTGTCTTCCTTGTCATGGTACTGTTAAGACCAATGATTTGAAATTCGTTTACGTTAACGATTATGAGCCATGTCTATTATACGTTTCATGTCTATTATCCGAAATGATTGAATTTTTGAAAAGCTGCTTTTGATGACCTTATGGTTGTTCCGCTATGATACTCGCTTTTGCTTATGATATGACATGATCGGACTTATTGACTGGTGTGGAGCAAAGTGCTGTACGGAACTAAGTGCTACACTTTAGTGGGAGCCACCTCTAGAATCCGTACGAGCCACCTCTTGAGTCCATACACACTTCTGTATATTTCTGATATATCTGTGCCGAAAGGCTATCTGGGCTGAAAGGCCAATCTGATAATTCTGGGCCAACATGCCAATCTGTTAAAATGGTATAAGTAATTGTGGCACCGATTATATTTGTGGTCTTCGGACCTACCTGTTGTGGTCTTCGGACCTACCTGATGTGGTCTTCGGACCTACCTGATGTGGTCTTCGGACCTACCTGTTGTGGTCTTCGGACCTACCTGATGTGGTCTTCGGACCTACCTGTTGTGGTCTTCGGACCTACCTGATATGATAGTTAGCCATATATGATCTTATGCAAATTTAAATATGAATATGATTATGAGCATGTATCTGAATCTGTTTCAATTGTCATGAATGGCTTAAACACTAAGTATGAAAGATTTAGTTACGATATAGTGACGTCTTTTTGTCATGGTATTGTTTGGACCTATGATTTGAAAAGGTATTGTAATATGTATTTTGATAAGTTGTGTTTTGGATAATAGTTGGACCCACGTAAGAAGTGACTTATTCTATTCTCATATGCACGATAATGACATTATATGACAAATCGCTTCATTTTCGACACGTTATGTTACTTAATTAAGGAATGATGATCCATGTATGTAAAGGTATTAAGGGCCCTTGCCCGGGTAAAACTACCGTGGTATAAGTATGTTACAAAATATCTCTTGCCACCGGTCTTGCACGGGTGGATTATGATCAAGTATAAGTTCTGATTTTTGTTTCTGATTCAAGTATAACTAAGAATCTGTACGAATATGCTTCTATTTATTTGTTCAATTTATGCTATGTCATAACATGATGTGAACTGTTTTGCACGATCTCGTGGATTCTGGTGGAAACAAAAGGACATGGAAATATTCCATTTTGTTAACGGGTTAGCAATACCTATTGGACATTTACCTCCTCTTACATGTTTAGACAACTTTGAACAATACTCACTACATGATTACAAGTTGATTGACTCCCACATTAAATTAATATTGAGAATTCTGAACCTGGATGTCACGAAATCAAATTGCCCCTTTGTTATACTATTGCGTAAGTTATTGCTTTTATAGACTCTGGAAGGATGTGAATTTTTTTTTTATGGTTACTATATACGTAATAAGAGTTATAATTATATGAATGAACTTGGTAGAATTTATGTGCGAGGACTAACTGGAAGCTCTATGTATGTTAAGTAACCGGGCCAAATGATTGGTCTCTATTTTCTGCTCGACCGTTTGTTGATCCACTATAAGTATAAGTTGTAAAGACAAAACCATGTGAGTGACGTTGTCTCTTCCAGGGAGAAACGGAGGAATTGTTTGAATAGGGAAAGGGGGACTCATTTTGCATAATTGAATAAGAAATTTGAAACCTTAAAGGTTTAATTATCTGAAATTGATTATGTATCTGTGACCAGCATACTTCTTATGTAAACTTAAGTATGTTTATGAGATTTCCATTTTGAAATGCTTAAACGATTGGATTGTATCCCATATGTTTTATGTATGACCATCTATATATATCCAAGTCTTCTTACGCCTAGAAAGCAGTAAGGATTGAAAAGAAAAGAAGTAAGTGAGAAGGTGAAAGGGGTGTTTAGATTTTAAAGTTTAAGGTATGTTTGAGCTTTTGATTGACCTCTCTTGAAGTTGAGTAGGAGCCCCTATGTGAGTGTCCTTAAGGGGTAATTGTATGATGGTCCTCGCTATTCTATGTTTTTAGTGTCAATGGAATAGAGAGTTGGTGGTGCCGCTAATTGAAGGGCAATTGAATTTTGGTGATGGACCGTACAATGTGAATTGTCTTTGAAATGGAGAAGTTGTTATAGGGTGGGATTATAGTTGGTTAGTGTTGTCCTTGCCCGCTGAAATTTTGATACGTCTATGTTGATCGAATGTATTTGTGATCCTTTTCTATCCCAAGTGTGGACCTAGTTTTGGAACATTGCAGGTGTGTTTCAGATATGTTTGACCTATTTTCTATTTGTTTTCTCAAATTTCGAGGACCTAAATTTTTGTAAGGAGGAAGGATGTAACGACCCATAAATCCTTTCCTCCGCCGGCGGAGGAGTGGCCGAGGCGGACTATTGGGGTTTCAGCGATTTTTCAGACGGCCCGAGATTCGAGTTGTGATTCTCCGCCGGCGGGAGTTTACGCCGAGCGGACGACTTTGTTGGTCTGCGAGCTCGGCGCAAGGTTAGGCGCCGAGCGGGTCGCTGGTTAAGTTTGATTCTGAAGCATGTGGACTCATTTTTGATGTTCTTCTCGGTATTTGAAATGTTCTTACCTTATTTTGGGTTATTGATTGAGATGATGAGATGAGGGTAAAGTAAGATTGGACCAAAACCTTAATTTGAATAATTCATTTACGACCAACCGTCACTCTTTTGCCCTTTTCTTTTTCCACACTTTGAATTTGGATGTGAGGTTAGAACCATTGGAAAGCTTATCTCCGGGGCTACAATTTGACCACAAGAATGACCTAAAACGAGTCGAATGAGAGTTATACCTGTTCAAAGTTTCGGGATCTGTCTTTGAAGGTCCGCTCGAGCGGGAATTTCTCCGCTCGAGCGGGAATTACGGGACAGCAGCTTTTAAACCAGATTTTTGGATCATTTCTCACACATTCTTTTCCCCTCTTCTCTCCTTTTCCCCTAGGACCGAAAACCCTAGGGTTTTGATCCCAAATCCTCACCATTTCTCTTTGTTTTGACCAAGATTTTCCACTAAGGAAGGAAGAAGGCGTGGAGATCAACGTTTGCAACCGATTGGAATTTCGAAATTATGGAGGAATCGCACCAAGGCTTTGAGGTAAGAATCTTGAGAGTTAAATTGATGGGTTAGAGTGATGGACCATGTATCCTAGGTGTATAAGCAATGGAAAAATTAGAATAAAGAGTGATGAATTAATAAGTTTGAATTTGTTTTGAATTTTAATGTTTTCTTGAAACCCTAGGTTGGGTAATGATGTTATTTGATGATATGGCCAAATTGGAAGTAGAATCATGAAATTAGTGGGTTGAATTTTATATGTGCAAGTTTAATTGGTATTTGGTGACACTTGAAAAGTATGTTTAAATTTAGCGAATGAACTTTATTATAAACATTAGAATTTATGTTTTAATGAGAAAGGAAATTGGGAAAAGGTCTGTTGATAATGTGGATGAGGTAAACTTGGCCTTGGAATGTTGAATTGGGCCTTAGCAATTTAAATAGAATTATGTGAAATTATATTTGGTGGTATTGAGTTAAATAACGCTAAATAGTGTGGATTATATTAATTGGAGATGATTATGTGAAGTTATGTTGATTATGTTGGGTTGTGTTAAATGTTGTTGAATTGACTTGTGTAGGGTTAACTCTGAGGCGGACCTAGCATCTAACCCTTGTGAGTAATAGTACAAAGATATTCATTTTATTTAGCATCGATAATTATTATCACTAACGCCTGCTTTCTTGTAAGTGTTACTTAACATGTTACACAAACATTTATGATGGTTGAAAGTCAATGTGAGCGTTGAAAGGTCGGCATACATCGGTATGACTTTGAAATGACTTTTTGTCGATGATGAATAATAATTCTCTATTACCTATAAGCAATTCTTAATGAATAAACGGAATTATGTTTATCTTTAAACCAAATATCTGTATGAAACTAAGAATATTCCATTGTGTTACACATGGACCCGAAGTCGTTGAGAATCTATGATACGCATGTAAATGTTTAACATTATTACGAGACTCACGTTAGAATGTGGGTCATTCTGTTATTAAGCGAGCGATATTTTAAGAAAAGCGATGTTATTTCTATTACTGTTCCGGTTGTGCTATGCATAACATGATATTAACTTCTGTTTGATTCAATGTATGTTTTGTGACATAATGTTCGTTAATGACATTCTGATTTCCGTTAGCTACAATATTAGCATATGTGTTGATTGGAACTCAATGAGAATGAAATGTTGAAAAGATATACGTGCATAGTAGTATGTTCTGGGCGCAAAGTATTACGGGCGAAAGGCTATTACATTATTCGGGCGATAAAATGCTTTATATTACGGAAACTAGACCCATGTGTGTTTGAGACATCTTTACAGAATGTAGTTAATCATATACTTCTGCAGTTATATACTTTATTGTTTGAGTTGAACATTACATGATTTACATTATTATTCACCGAGCTTGACTCACTTTATTTTATGTCTACATCAGAGGCACTCAACGGGGTCAACCTTAACGTGGCTTCCGTTACCAGTTGCCAAGCCTTGAGTATCTAGATTCTTAGGCGTTGACCGTTCAAGTTATGGAGTTTTGCTAAGTTTTAATTTGTACCCTAAGTGTTTATTAAGCTTGATGTATATGTATATGTATTTAGCTATCTCCAGATATACGTCAATGTATATTTATCTGCATTATGTTCTGTCTGTGATCCTGGCATAGTAGTGGTAGCTCAATGGATATTATTTTATACTATTATATGATATTAAATGCTTCCGTTCAGGCCCCATAGATTATATTTAACAGGTTTGGTGTCCTTTTCGAATGGGTCATGCCCAAACTTTTAGGGGCGGGTTTGGGGCGTGACAGGTGGTATCAGAGCACGAGTTGCTATCTCACACACGGATCCATTGAGCTGTAGGATGTCTAGAAAAGACTTTGGTCTCATGCATGACATCCTTATTGCATATAAAGAGATTGATAGCAACGGTAACAGTAATATGTTCACGTTAATGATTATGAATCATGTCTATTGTGCATTCCTTGTGTATATATTGTGATTGATTGTTGTGTAGAGTATGGCGGAAATAAGGATAGAGGATTTTCTCGGCTTGGTTAGATAAATGAAAAAGGGACATGAGTGGTAAGTTCTGAATCCTTATGCTTTGCCAAGGATGACTCAGGTTTGTTGTGAAGTAAGTTATTCCGTGCCTATTAGTAATATTTTGATATACGAGAGATGATTATGTCCATTTGAAAGGACTTATGAGATGACTTATGTATTCTGTTGTATGATGTTATTTATATGAATTTGGGGCTATTCTGTTCTGATTCCATTTATGTAATATGTTCTGTAAGTAGTTCCGTTTACGACATGACATGTTATAATATGCAATGTTGATGTAAAACTTATTGATTTCTGGTATGGAACAAAGTGCTACACTTCGGTGGGAGCCACCTCTTGAATCCATACATTATGTAACATTCTGTCCGGTAACATTCTGTTTGGGCCGAGGGCCATTCTGTGTAACATTTATTTAGATGAATTGTTTGAATACTTGGAATACTGCTAATGACTGTTAATGATATTCTGTTTCTGTCAGTCATGATATGGACATCCATATGAATTGGAATCTAATGGATATAAAATGGTGGAAAGATACGTACATATTTGCATATTTTGGGTCGAAAGACTGTTCTGATAATTCTGGGCCATCAGGGCATTTTGTAAAATTTGTAAAACGAGGCCAGAGGCCATTCTGAAAGTAAACTAATCCTAAATCAATGTTGAATTTCGTTTGGTGAATATCGTTATTATATATTATGTTTATCATGATATATTTTGTCTTCCTTGTCATGGTACTGTTAAGACCAATGATTTGAAATTTGTTTACGTTAACGATTATGAGCCATGTCTATTATACCTTTCATGTCTATTATACGAAATGATTGAATTTTTGAAAAGCCTGTTTTGATGACCTTATGGTTGTTCCGCTATGATACTCGTTTTGCTTATGATATGACATGATCAGACTTATTGACTTCTGGTGTGGAGCAAAGTGCTGTACGGAACTAAGTGCTACACTTTAGTGGGAGCCACCTCTAGAATCCGTACGAGCCACCTCTTGAGTCCATACACACTTCTGTATATTTCTGATATATCTGTGCCGAAAGGCTATCTGGGCTGAAGGGCCAATCTGATAATTCTGGGCCAACATGCCAATCTGTTAAAATGGTATAAGTAATTGTGGCACCGATTATATTTGTGGTCTTCGGACCTACCTGTTGTGGTCTTCGGACCTACCTGATGTGGTCTTCGGACCTACCTGTTGTGGTCTTCGGACCTACCTGTTGTGGTCTTCGGACCTACCTGTTGTGGTCTTCGGACCTACCTGATGTGGTCTTCGGACCTACCTGATGTGGTCTTCGGACCTACCTGATATGATAGTTAGCCATATATGATCTTATGCAAATTTAAATATGAATATGATTATGAGCATGTATCTGAATCTGTTTCAGTTGTCATGAATGGCTTAAACACTAAGTATGAAAGATTTAGTTACGATATAGTGATGTCTTTTTGTCATGGTATTGTTTGGACCTATGATTTGAAAAGGTATTGTAATATGTATTTTGATAAGTTGTGTTTTGGATAATAGTTGGACCCACGTAAGAAGTGACTTATTCTATTCTGTTAAGTGCACGATAATGACATGATATGACAAGCACTGCTTCATTTTCTGATACGTTATGTTACGAATTAAGGAATGATGATCCATGTATGTAAAGGTATTAAGGGCCCTTGCCCGGGGGTAAAACTACCGTGGTATAAGTATGTTACAAAATATCTCTTGCCACCGACGGTCTTGCACGGGTGGATTATGATCAAGTATAAGTTCTGATTTTTGTTTCTGATTCAAGTATAACTAAGAATCTGTACGAATATGCTTCTATTTATTTGTTCAATTTATGCTATGTCATAACATGATGTGAACTGTTTTGCACGATCTCGTGGATTCTGGTGGAAACAAAAGGACATGGAAATATTCCATTTTGTTAACGGGTTAGCAATACCTATTGGACATTTACCTCCTCTTACATGTTTAGACAACTTTGAACAATACTCACTACATGATTACAAGTTGATTGACTCCCACATTAAATTAATATTGAGAATTCTGAACCTGGATGTCACGAAATCAAATTGCCCCTTTGTTATACTATTGCGTAAGTTATTGCTTTTATAGACTCTGGAAGGATGTGATTTTTTTTTATGGTTACTGTATACGTAATAAGAGTTATAATTATATGAATGAACTTGGTAGAATTTATGCGAGGACTAGCTGGAAGCTCTATGTATGTTAAGTAACCGCCAAATGATTGGTCTCTATTTTACGCTCAATCGCTTTGTTGATCCACTATAATTATAAGTTGTAAAGACAAAACCATGTGAGTGACGTTGTCTCTTCCAGGGAGAAACGGAAGAATTGTTTGAATAGGGAAAGGGGGACTCATTTCGCATAATTGAATAAGAAATTTGAAACCTTAAAGGTTTAATTATCTGAAATTGATTATGTATCTGTGACCAGCATACTTCTTATGTAAACTTAAGTATGTTTATGAGATTTCCATTTTGAAATGCTTAAACGATTGGATTGTATCCCATATGTTTTATGTATGACCATCTATATATATCCAAGTCTTCTTACGCCTAGAAAGCAGTAAGGATTGAAAAGAAAAGAAGTAAGTGAGAAGGTGAAAGGGGTGTTTAGATTTTAAAGTTTAAGGTATGTTTGAGCTTTTGATTGACCTCTCTTGAAGTTGAGTAGGAGCCCCTATGTGAGTGTCCTTAAGGGGTAATTGTATGATGGTCCTCGCTATTCTATGTTTTTAGTGTCAATGGAATAGAGAGTTGGTGGTGCCGCTAATTGAAGGGCAATTGAATTTTGGTGATGGACCGTACAATTTGAATTGTCTTTGAAATGGAGAAGTTGTTATAGGCCGTGGGATTATAGTTGGTTAGTGTTGTCCTTGCCCGTTGAAATTTTGATACGTCTATGTTGATCGAATGTATTTGTGATCCTTTTCTATCCCAAGTGTGGACCTAGTTTTGGAACATTGTAGGGTGTGTTTCTGTATATGTTTGACCTATTTTCTATTTGGTTTTCTCAAATTTCGAGGACGAAATTTTTGTAAGGAGGGAAGGATGTAACGACCCATAAATCCTTTCCTCCGCTCGAGCGGAGGAGTGGCCGCTCGAGCGGACTATTGGGGTTTCCAGCGATTTTTTCAGACGGCCTGAGATTCTGGGAGTTGTGATTCTCCGCTCGAGCGGGGGAGTTTACGCTCGAGCGAACGACTTTGTTGGTCTGCGAGCTCGAGCGCAAGGTTGGGCGCTCGGCGGTCGCTGGTTAAGTTTGATTCTCAAGCATGTGGACTCATTTTGATGTTCTTCTCAGTATTTGATATGTTCTTACCTTATTTTGGGTTATTGATTGAGATGATGAGATGAGGGTAAAGTAAGATTGGACCAAAAACCTTAATTTGAATAATTCATTTACGACCAACCGTCACTCTTTTGCCCTTTTCTTTTTCCACACTTTGAATTTGGATGTGAGGTTAGAACCATTGGAAAGCTTATCTCCGGGGCTTCAATTTGATCACAAGAATGACCTAAAACGGAGTCGAATGAGAGAGTTATACCTGTTCAAAGTTTCGGGATCTGCTGAAAGCAGTCCGCTCGAGCGGAATTTCTCCGCTCGAGCGGGAATTACGGACAGCAGTTTTTAAACCAGATTTTTGGATCATTTCTCACATATTCTTTTCCCCTCTTCTCTCCTTTTCCCCTAGGACCGAAAACCCTAGGGTTTTGATCCCAAATCCTCACCATTTCTCTTTGTTTTGACCAAGATTTTCCACTAAGGAAGGAAGAAGGCGTGGAGATCAACGCGTTTGCAAACCGATTGGAATTTCGAAATTATGGAGGAATCGCACCAAGGCTTTGAGGTAAGAATCTTGAGAGTTAAATTGATGGGTTAGAGTGATGGACCATGTATCCTAGGTGTATAAGCAATGGAAAAATTAGAATAAAGAGTGATGAATTAATAAGTTTGAATTTGTTTTGAATTTTAATGTTTTCTTGAAACCCTAGGTTGGGTAATGATGTTATTTGATGATATGGCCAAATTGGAAGTAGAATCATGAAATTAGTGGGTTGAATTTTATATGTGCAAGTTTAATTGGTATTTGGTGACACTTGAAAAGTATGTTTAAATTTAGCGAATGAACTTTATTATAAACATTAGAATTTATGTTTTAATGAGAAAGGAAATTGGGAAGAAAGGTTTGTTGATAATGTGGATGAGGTAAACTTGGCCTTGGAATGTTGAATTGGGCCTTAGCAATTTAAATAGAATTATGTGAAATTATATTTGGTGGTATTGAGTTAAATAACGCTAAATAGTGTGGATTATATTAATTGGAGATGATTATGTGAGGTTATGTTGATTATGTTGGGTTGTGTTAAATGTTGTTGAATTGACTTGTGTAGGGTTAACTCTGAGGCGGACCTAGCATCTAACCCTGTGAGTAATAGTACAAAGATATTCATTTTATTTAGCATCGATAATTATTATCACTAACGCCTGCTTTCTTGTAAGTGTTACCTAACATGTTACACAAACATTTATGATGGTTGAAAGTCAATGTGAGCGTTGAAAGGTCGGCATACATCGGTATGACTTTGAAATGACCTGTTTTGTCGATGATGAATAATAATTCTCTATTACCTATAAGCAATTCTTAATGAATAAGCGGAATTATGTTTATCTTTAAACCAAATATCTCAGATGAAACTAAGAATATTCCATTGTGTTACACATGGACCAAGTCGTTGAGAATCTATGATACGCATGTAAATGTTTAACATTATTACGAGACTCACGTTAGAATGTGGGTCATTACGTCCTTATTAAGCGAGCGATATTTTAAGAAAACGATGTTATTTCTATTCTTGTTCGGTTGTGCTATGCATAACATGATATTAACTTCGTTTGATTCAATGTATGTTTTGTGACATAATGTTAGTAATGACATTACGATTTCCGTTAGCTACAATATTAGCATATGTGTTGATTGGAACTCAATGAGAATGAAATGTTGAAAAGATATCGTGCATAGTAGTATGTTGGGCGCAACATTACGGGCCGAAAGGCTATTCTGTTATTTCTGGGCTGATAAGTTGCTCTGGTACGGAAACTACACCCATGTGTGTTTGAGACATCTTCACAGAATGTAGTTAATCATATACTACGCAGCTTATATACTTTATTGTTTGAGTTGAACATTACATGATTTACGTACTATTATTCATCGAGCTTGACTCACTTTATTTTATGTCTGTCAGAGGCACTCAACAGGGGTCAACCTTAACCCGTGGCTTCTAGTTGCCAAGCCTTGAGTATCTAGATTCTTAGGCGTTGACCGTTCAAGTTATGGAGTTTTGCTAAGTTTTAATTTGTACCCTAAGTGTTTAATAAGCTTGATGTATATGTATATGTATATAGCTATCTCGGATATCGTCAATGTATATTTATACGCATTATGTTCATACGTGATCTGGCATAGTAGTGGTAGCTCAATGGATATTATTTTATACTATTATATGATATTAAATGCTTCCGTTCAGGCCCCATAGATTATATTTAACAGGTTTGGTGTCCTTTTCGAATGGGTCATGCCCAAACTTTTAGGGGCGGGTTTGGGGCGTGACAGGTGGTATCAGAGCACGAGTTGCTATCTCACACACGGATCCATTGAGCTGTAGGATGTCTAGAAAAGACTTTGGTCTCATGCATGACATCCTTATTGCATATAAAGAGATTGATAGCAACGGTAACAGTAATATGTTCACGTTAATGATTATGAATCATGTCTATTGTGCATTCCTTGTGTATATATTGTGATTGATTGTTGTGTAGAGTATGGCGGAAATAAGGATAGAGGATTTTCTCGGCTTGGTTAGATAAATGAAAAAGGGACATGAGTGGTAAGTTACGAATCCTTATGCTTTGCCAAGGATGACTAGTTTGTTGTGAAGTAAGTTATTCGTGCCTATTAGTAATATTTTGATATACGAGAGATGATTATGTCCATTTGAAAGGACTTATGAGATGACTTATGTATACGTTGTATGATGTTATTTATATGAATTTGGGGCTATTCTGCTACGATTCCATTTATGTAATATGTTACGTAAGTAGTTCCGTTTACATGACATGTTATAATATGCAATGTTGATGTAAAACTTATTGATTTACGGTATGGAACAAAGTGCTACACTTGGGAGCCACCTCTTGAATCCATACATTATGTAACATTACATGTTTGGGCGAGGGCCATTCTGTGTAACATTTATTTAGATGAATTGTGTGAATACTTGGAATCTCGCTAATGATTAATGATATTACATTTACATCGGTCATGATATGGACATCCATATGAATTGGAATCTAATGGATATAAAGTGGTGGAAAGATACGTACATATTTGCATATTTTGGGTTGAAAGGCATTACGATAATTACGGGCCATCGGGGCATTTTGTAAAATTTGTAAAACGAGGCGGAGGCCATTCGAAGTAAACTAATCCTAAATCAATGTTGAATTTCATTTGGTGAATATACTGTTATTATATATTATGTTTATCATGATATATTTTGTCTTCCTTGTCATGGTACTGTTAAGACCAATGATTTGAAATTTGTTTACGTTAACGATTATGAGCCATGTCTATTATACCTTTCATCTCTATTATCTGAAATGATTGAATTTTTGAAAAGCTGTTTTGATGACCTTATGGTTGTTCCGCTATGATACTCGTTTTGCTTATGATATGACATGATCGGACTTATTGACTTGGTGTGGAGCAAAGTCTTTATGCAGACTAAGTGCTACACTTTAGTGGAGCCACCTCTAGAATCGACGAGCCACCTCTTGAGTCCATACACACTACATATATTTCGATATATCTGTGCGAAAGGCTATCTGAAATTTGAAGGGCCAATCGATAGTCTGGGCCAACATGCCAATCTGTTAAAATGGTATAAGTAATTGTGGCACCGATTATATTTGTGGTCTTCGGACCTACCTGTTGTGGTCTTCGGACCTACCTGATGTGGTCTTCGGACCTACCTGATGTGGTCTTCGGACCTACCTGTTGTGGTCTTCGGACCTACCTGATGTGGTCTTCGGACCTACCTGTTGTGGTCTTCGGACCTACCTGATATGATAGTTAGCCATATATGATCTTATGCAAATTTAAATATGAATATGATTATGAGCATGTATCTGAATCTGTTTCAGTTGTCATGAATGGCTTAAACACTAAGTATGAAAGATTTAGTTACGATATAGTGATGTCTTTTTGTCATGGTATTGTTTGGACCTATGATTTGAAAAGGTATTGTAATATGTATTTTGATAAGTTGTGTTTTGGATAATAGTTGGACCCACGTAAGAAGTGACTTATTCTATTCTGTTAAGTGCACGATAATGACATTATATGACAAACCTTTGCTTCATTTTACGATACGTTATGTTACGAATTAAGGAATGATGATCCATGTATGTAAAGGTATTAAGGGCCCTTGCGGTAAAACTACCGTGGTATAAGTATGTTACAAAATATCTCTTGCCAAGCGGTCTTGCGGGTGGATTATGATCAAGTATAAGTTCGATTTTTGTTTGATTCAAGTATAACTAAGAATGCATGCGAATATGCTTCTATTTATTTGTTCAATTTATGCTATGTCATAACATGATGTGAACTGTTTTGCACGATCTCGTGGATTCTGGTGGAAACAAAAGGACATGGAAATATTCCATTTTGTTAACGGGTTAGCAATACCTATTGGACATTTACCTCCTCTTACATGTTTAGACAACTTTGAACAATACTCACTACATGATTACAAGTTGATTGACTCCCACATTAAATTAATATTGAGAATTCTGAACCTGGATGTCACGAAATCAAATTGCCCCTTTGTTATACTATTGCGTAAGTTATTGCTTTTATAGACTCTGGAAGGATGTGATTTTTTTTTATGGTTACTGTATACGTAATAAGAGTTATAATTATATGAATGAACTTGGTAGAATTTATGTGCGAGGACTAACTGGAAGCTCTATGTATGTTAAGTAACCGGGCCAAATGATTGGTCTCTATTTTACGCTTTCGACCGTTTGTTGATCCACTATAATTATAAGTTGTAAAGACAAAACCATGTGAGTGGCGTTGTCTCTTCCAGGAGAAAGCGGAAGAATTGTTTGAATAGGAAAGGGGACTCATTTAGCATAATTGAATAAGAAATTTGAAACCTTAAAGGTTTAATTATAAATTGATTATGTATCTGTGACCAAAGATACTTCTTATGTAAACTTAAGTATGTTTATGAGATTTCCATTTTGAAATGCTTAAGCGATTGGATTGTATCCCATATGTTTTATGTATGACCATCTATATATATCCAAGTCTTCTACGCCTAGAAAGCAAGGATTGAAAAGAAAAGAAGTAAGTGAGAAGGTGAAAGGGGTGTTTAGATTTTAAAGTTTAAGGTATGTTTGAGCTTTTGATTGACCTCTCTTGAAGTTGAGTAGGAGCCCCTATGTGAGTGTCCTTAAGGGGTAATTGTATGATGGTCCTCGCTATTCTATGTTTTTAGTGTCAATGGAATAGAGAGTTGGTGGTGCCGCTAATTGAAGGGCAATTGAATTTTGGTGATGGACCGTACAATGTGAATTGTCTTTGAAATGGAGAAGTTGTTATAGGCCGTGGGATTATAGTTGGTTAGTGTTGTCCTTGCCCGTTGAAATTTTGATACGTCTATGTTGATCGAATGTATTTGTGATCCTTTTCTATCCCAAGTGTGGACCTAGTTTTGGAACATTGCAGGGTGTGTTTCTGTATATGTTTGACCTATTTTCTATTTGGTTTTCTCAAATTTCGAGGACGAAATTTTTGTAAGGAGGGAAGGATGTAACGACCCATAAATCCTTTCCTCCGCTCGAGCGGAGGAGTGGCCGTTCGAGCGGACTATTGGGGTTTCCAGCGATTTTTTCAGACGGCCTGAGATTCTGGGAGTTGTGATTCTCCGCTCGAGCGGGGGAGTTTACGCTCGAGCGGACGACTTTGTTGGTCTGCGAGCTCGAGCGCAAGGTTGGGCGCTCGAGCGGGTCGCCTGGTTAAGTTTGATTCTGAAGCATGTGGACTCATTTTTGATGTTCTTCTCAGTGTATTTGAAATGTTCTTACCTTATTTTGGGTTATTGATTGAGATGATGAGATGAGGGTAAAGTAAGATTGGACCAAAAACCTTAATTTGAATAATTCATTTACGACCAACCGTCACTCTTTTGCCCTTTTCTTTTTCCACACTTTGAATTTGGATGTGAGGTTAGAACCATTGGAAAGCTTATCTCCGGGGCTTCAATTTGACCACAAGAATGACCTAAAACGGAGTCGAATGAGAGAGTTATACTTGTTCAAAGTTTCGGATTTTGTGCAGAAAGCCGGTCCGCTCGAGCGGGATTTACTACGCACGACCAGGAATTACGGGACAGCAGCTTTTAAACCAGATTTTTGGATCATTTCTCACACATTCTTTTCCCCTCTTCTCTCCTTTTCCCCTAGGACCGAAAACCCTAGGGTTTTGATCCCAAATCCTCACCATTTCTCTTTGTTTTGACCAAGATTTTCCACTAAGGAAGGAAGAAGGCGTGGAGATCAACGCGTTTGCAACCGATTGGAATTTCCAAATTATGGAGGAATCGCACCAAGGCTTTGAGGTAAGAATCTTGAGAGTTAAATTGATGGGTTAGAGTGATGGACCATGTATCCTAGGTGTATAAGCAATGGAAAAATTAGAATAAAGAGTGATGAATTAATAAGTTTGAATTTGTTTTGAATTTTAATGTTTTCTTGAAACCCTAGGTTGGGTAATGATGTTATTTGATGATATGGCCAAATTGGAAGTAGAATCATGAAATTAGTGGGTTGAATTTTATATGTGCAAGTTTAATTGGTATTTGGTGACACTTGAAAAGTATGTTTAAATTTAGCGAATGAACTTTATTATAAACATTAGAATTTATGTTTTAATGAGAAAGGAAATTGGGAAGAAAGGTTTGTTGATAATGTGGATGAGGTAAACTTGGCCTTGGAATGTTGAATTGGGCCTTAGCAATTTAAATAGAATTATGTGAAATTATATTTGGTGGTATTGAGTTAAATAACGCTAAATAGTGTGGATTATATTAATTGGAGATGATTATGTGAGGTTATGTTGATTATGTTGGGTTGTGTTAAATGTTGTTGAATTGACTTGTGTAGGGTTAACTACAGGGGCGGACCTAGCATCTAACCACTGTGAGTAATAGTACAAAGATATTCATTTTATTTAGCATCGATAATTATTATCACTAACGCTCTGTTTCTTGTAAGTGTTACACGAACATGTTACACAAACATTTATGATGGTTGAAAGTCAATGTGAACGTTGAAAGGTCGGCATACATCGGTATGACTTTGAAATGACCCTGTTTTGTCGATGATGAATAATAATTCTCTATTACCTATAAGCAATTCTTAATGAATAAACGGAATTATGTTTATCTTTAAACCAAATATCTGTATGAAACTAAGAATATTCCATTGTGTTACACATGGACCCGAAGTCGTTGAGAATCTATGATACGCATGTAAATGTTTAACATTATTACGAGACTCACGTTAGAATGTGGGTCATTCTGTCCTTATTAAGCAGAACGATATTTTAAGAAAACTGATGTTATTTCTATTACTGTTCCGGTTGTGCTATGCATAACATGATATTAACTTCTGTTTGATTCAATGTATGTTTTGTGACATAATGTTCGTTAATGACATTCTGATTTCCGTTAGCTACAATATTAGCATATGTGTTGATTGGAACTCAATGAGAATGAAATGTTGAAAAGATATACGTGCATAGTAGTATGTTCTGGGCCGCAAGGCTGTTCTGGGCCGAAAGGCTATTCTGTTATTTCTGGGCTGATAAGCTGCTCTGTTACGGAAACTAGACCCATGTGTGTTTGAGACATCTTTACAGAATGTAGTTAATCATATACTTCTGCAGTTATATACTTTATTGTTTGAGTTGAACATTACATGATTTACGTACTATTATTCACTGAGCTTGACTCACTTTATTTTATGTCTGCTTTCAGAGGCACTCAACACGGGGTCAACCTTAACTGTGGCTTCATGCAGTTGCCAAGCCTTGAGTATCTAGATTCTTAGGCGTTGACCGTTCAAGTTATGGAGTTTTGCTAAGTTTTAATTTGTACCCTAAGTGTTTATTAAGCTTGATGTATATGTATATGTATTTAGCTATCTCCAGATATACGTCAATGTATATTTATCTGCATTATGTTCTGTCTGTGATCCTGGCATAGTAGTGGTAGCTCAATGGATATTATTTTATACTATTATATGATATTAAATGCTTCCGTTCAGGCCCCATAGATTATATTTAACAGGTTTGGTGTCCTTTTCGAATGGGTCATGCCCAAACTTTTAGGGGCGGGTTTGGGGCGTGACAGATATATCTACTTTATTTAATCTGCCTTCTTTGGTTCAGGCAATCATTTCCATGCTCAGCATATAGAAATATTTTTAGCTCGGCACGAAAGTTCATATTTGGAAGCAATCTTTGCACCCGGCAATATACTACACCCTTGCCCGAGATTATAATACCGCGGCCTACACCCCTGCCCGGGGATTATAATTCTGTGGCCCACAATTATAGAGATAGTATTACTCACTAGGCTTTAGCTCACATCTCTCCTTTATATACATATATTCGTACATACATTCATATATATATGTATTCATCCAGCCACTCATTCATTTATGTTATTCATTTTTCAAATGTATTCTTTGTCAAAGACCTAACATCTATTTAAACAGCATAACTCGGCAATAAAAACTCTCATTCCTTCTACCAAAGACAATGAAGGTTTTGACGAAATTATGGGAGCCAAAAAATAATATATATCAACTTATTGGGCTAACCCAAACGAGGCTTGCCAAGGGGCCAACTATTGGGCTTATTTGGCCCACCTTCATCTACAAAAGAAAGGCACCTCATGGCATATAGGTATGATCTTTCTCTGCACTTCACACAGAACACTCTTGACTATCTATACTCTTCATTCATGGATTCTAGCTTCATCATCGGAGTGTCCCCGGCAGGTAACCCCGGTTGGGTGGTATCAACCGTATTTATCTCTTGCAGGTTCGTGGAACTATCTTTGTTGAATCTGACCAACAACCCATGTGAGGGGATGTTTCATTGCCTCACACTGTTGTTAGCCAGTGGCAAATACGCTTCCCTGCTGCCTTGAAAGTCGATAACACATATACGAAGCATGTCTTCTAAGGTCTGAATAGTCTTTTCAGTTTGCCCATCAGTTTGTGGATGAAATGCTGTAGTAAATCTCAATTCTGTTCCCATTGCATCCTGTAGACTATGCCAAAATCTAAAAACAAATTTAGGATCTTTATCTGATACAATGGACACAGGAACCCCATGCAGTCAAATAATTTTATCAATGTAGATAGTAGCAAGTCTATATGCAATAAAAGAAGTCTTTACAGTAAGAAAATGAGCAAACTTAGTCAGTTTATCAACTATAACCCAAATAGAGCCCATACCTCTAGGTATTTGAGGTAGGCCAACAACGAAGTCCATGGTGATATGTTCCAATTTCCATTCCAGAATAGGGAGAGACTAAAGCAAGCCTGCTGGTTTCTAATGCTCTGCTTTCACTTGTTGACATTGGAAGCACTTAGAATTGAAGTCGACAATCTATCTTTTCATGTTGGGCCACCAATATACTAACTTTAAATCTTGGTACATTTTAGTTTTTCCTGGATGCATGGAAAACACTGACTTGTGAGCTTCCTCCAAAATTTTCCTTTTTAAATCTGTATCGTTAGGAATACAAAACCTCCCTTGAAATTTCAACACGGAATCTTAAACTGTGAACCCTAGTTTAGGCTTGGTGTCAAATTCATCATAAATCTTCTTCAAAAACTCATTATTCTTTTGCTTTTGTTTGATTTTTTCAATAATTACAGGCTGTGAAGAATTGCAGCTATCAAGCAATCTGGTTCAAAAGATACCACTTCAATTTCAAGTCGTTCAAACTCTAATAGCAATTCTTTTTGATCTATAAGCAAACAAGCTAGATTTCCCACATTCTTTCTACCAAGTGTGCGTCTACTACAATGTTGGCTTTGCCCAGGTGGTAGTGAATCTATAGTCCTTGGTCAGTTCAAGCTAGCGTCTTTGTTGCATGTTCAATTCCTTTTGTGTGAAAAAGTACTTTAAGCTTTTATGATCAGTGTACACTTCACATTTGGTTCCATACATGTAGTGACGCAATATTTTCAATGCAAACACAACCGCAGCAAGTTCTAAGTCGTGTGTTGGATAGTTTTTCTCATGTAGTCTTAGTTGTCGGGAGGCATAGGCAATCACCCTGCCATTCTGCATTAAAACACAACCCAAACCCTTATAAGATGCATCACTATAAATCATAAATCCTTCCGTACCTGAGGGTATATTAAGGATTGGAGCTGTAGTCAATCTTGTCTTTAGGTCTTGAAATGTAGATTCTCTTTGGTCTATCCATTCAAACAGTTCCCTTTTCCAAGTCAATTGGGTCAATGGCACTGCAATCTTTGAGAAATCTTTAACAAACCTCCAATAATAACTAGTCAGCCCCATAAAACTGTGAACTTCTGTCGCATTAGCCGAAGTAGGCCAACCAATAATTGCTTCGATTTTCTGAGGATCACTTGAGATACCATTTCTATTAATAACATGCCCCAAAAACGTTATTTCATCAAGCCAAAACTCACACTTCTTTAATTTCCCATACAGTTGCTTTTCCCTAAGTGTTTGAAGAGTCATTTTCAAATGTTGTTCATGCTCATCTTTACTTTTCGAATAAATCAAAATGTCATCAATGAACACAACAACAAAGTCATCTAGGAAAGGTTTGAAAATCCTGTTCATCAAATCCATAAATGATGCAGGCGCATCAGTGACTCTGAAAGACATGACTAAAAACTCATAATGTCCATACCTGGTTCAGAAAGCAGTCTTTTCAATATCTTCAGCCCTCACTTTCAACTGATGATAGCCTGATCTCAAATCAATTTTTGAAAATACCTGGCTCCCCTACAACTGGTCAAATAAAACATCAATACGTGGCAATGGATATTTATTCTTCATTGTTACCTTATTGAGTTTTCTGTAATCAATACTTAGTTGGAAGGTCCCATCTTTCTTCTTCACAAAAAGAATCGGCGCTCCCCACGGCGAAGTACTTGAACGAATAAATCCCTTATTATTCAATTCCTGCAACTGAGTTTTCAATTCTTTCATTTCAATAGTGGACATACGGTAGGGAGTTTTAGAAATTGGTTGTGTGCCCGATATTATGTCAATTGTAAATTCAATCTCTCTATCAATAAGTTAGCTAGGTAATTCATCCGGAAACACATCAGGAAAATCTCTCACCGCTAATGTAGCTTGCTTTTCGTGCTCCTTTTGAATACGACTAGCTCCATAGTTTGGACTCCCGTGGTTCTGAATCTGATTCTACAAGTGCAATGTGAAATAGATAAACACAGGTGAGTCAAAATCTGAAAAATCTTTTGAAAAATCAATTTTGAATCAAAATGCCAAAGATAGACTGCTTTGCCAGATTTCAGAGTCGCCACCTAAATATTTTTTCGAAATTTAGGAAACTCGAGACTCATGCCAAAGCCCACTTATCAGTCATCCCCAAAGTGTCTCAGCTCGGGAACTTAGGTACGAGAGGGGAATGTCATGAATAATACACCTCACTTGCCAAATCAAAGATCAGCCTTTACTAATCGTGATGTGATTCTTATTTACACTATATGCTCTTGTTTCGATTATTAGGCTAACATTACTATGTGACGCACACAAGTACAGACTAATTTGAAAAAATTGAAACACTTCGATTTCATGTTTATTTGAAAATTGTTTTGAATATGTACCACTTGAAAAAGTGATCTCATATGTACCTTTGATCAAACTATCCCAATTTGAGCAATTAGCCTTCATCCACAGGCATTCAAGAGTTATATTAATTAAGTACTTAGCCTCATGATAATCATGCTTGACATGGCAACAATCACACGCATGCGACATGCTAAAGTAATAAGTGCTCACCTAGTACTCCAAAGCAAGCCAAAAGAAACCAAAGGTTTAGAAAACATGCATGCTTCTAACTAATGCAACATGATTAATGCAACACATGCAAAGATGCAACTACTAGGCCCGGCTACTAGCATGGCATGTGGATTAATTTGACAGCCTATAGTTAAGCATGTATTCAACAACAATGTGAGTTAGAATGATGCGCTGAGCGTAATGCATGCAAGACAATGGATGCAGCCATGAGAAATGCTAAACAAAAATGTGATGCTCTAAACAATCCATCATAAGCAAATAAATAAAATGAAAAAAGACGTGTGGTTGGAAGTCATACACATTGTTACATATTTGGCCTCGTGCAGGAGGGTCCGAATGAATGTCCTAGCTACTTAATACGAATTAACAAACTATAACAAACCAAATGAAATAAATTAACTATACTAGCTAATTATTACAGATTAAAATTAACTAATTAATTACAACACAAGATTAATTAACTAACCTATTGCAAAATCCGAGCGGCAGTTAAAGAACCATGCATGCCAATGCGATCATCCTCCCGGAAACACCTCTGTTTTGATTCCAGAACTGCTCTGCCTACAGAAAATGAACACTGCCTAGTTGAAAAAGTTGGCCGATTGGCCAGTAAAAGTGGACGGCCGTATAGAAGAGGTGGTCGGCCGGCCACTATTGTTGGTGTTGTCCTATTGCAGCAGAAAATGAATAGAACAAAAACAGAGTGTTTTCGGGAGATTTATGTCCACCTTGCCTCTCCTTCTCATTAAACAGATTAAAAGAGGGGTAGGCTTGATGCACAAGCCATCAATTGATGCAAACTCATTGCGTGATGACTTATGGACCAAGGTATACAATTTCAATAAATGATAATAAAAGACTCATGAACTCATGAACCTCCTCCCTATCATGATATTAATCAAGGAAAGAAGTTGACTTTGACTCTCGAACCGTTTTCATCACTAACAAGTATGAAATGACTCAAGACTCAATGGAGTCAATTAACATTCAATTGAACCCCAAACCATTTTATTACCTCTTTTAATTACTTTTCCATCCCTTAGTCATTTTAGTCCCAAAAAGATAGTTAAGTCCACTAATGGAGAGGAGTGTCAAACCGAGGGTTGTTTTAGGCATGAAAGGGAGATCATGTCGTTGATAAATGAACCTCCGAAGAGATTAAACCATTAAGCACAAGGTCACTTCTCAAGTTTAAACAACACTCATTTTGAAGCAACTCTCAAAAAATAAAATAAAATGCCAAGAAAAGAGGGGGACTGCAGAGGTGATTAGAGGTGAACACAAGTAAGAAAGCCTAAAATAAATGCTATCAACTCAAATAGGTTGGTGTCTAACACTTAAAACACCAAACCGATGAGGGCCATTACATTACAAGCCAACTATGCAAGGCATAAATGAACTAAACACATAAAAGCAGTCCTAAAATAAGTTAAAACAGTGCTGGAAATAACATAGAAAAGCTTGAAAAAGTTAGCTAAAACAATGGGGAAATTGAGCTAGTAAACAAGCATAAGGAGGGGTGGCTAACCCCTCCATTTTTGGGACTGGAAAACCATATTTTTAGCCTCTGAAAATCAATGGTAAAAAGGTAGAAAAAAGTTGATGAAGAGATTGGAAACACAAGGGCAAAAGCTTATGAGGCAAGGTTCAAAGAAGGGTGATTAACCCCTGCACCTTTGATAGCTTTAAGCCACAAGTTTCAGCCCATAAAAACAGTCCAAAATAGTCCAAAAACAGCGAGCAAAGATAGAAAAGAAGTAGTGTACAGGTGCTCAAAATTGTATCTCTTGAAGCAAGGTAACTCTTTTGTTAACAAACCCACAAGTTCTAACTCTCAAGGGCTAAGATTTGAGCTCAAGAACGTTGGCAAGAAGAGCTAAATTTTTGGTTTAACAAGTGTAGAGAGAAAGAGAGAGTGTAGGTTGCAAGATAGAGAGGGAGAGTGCTATGCAAGTCTTTAGCCTTTGATAATTTTTTCTAACCTAATTTCAAGAGGGGAGGTCATCTATATATAGAAAAACATGTTACTTTGTTAGAAATATCTGTATACATACAGTTGGTGCAGTGCATGTACCAATGGAGACAGCTGGCACAACTGGCAGCAAAATATCTATTTTTAACACAAGTGGCCGACTGGCCACTAAAGGAGACGGCCGGCTACTAAAGGGGACACTTGGCTGTAAAAATATGCCTATCGGGACACTTGGCCGGCCGGCCGGCCAAATACTTGTACAGCCGTCCACAAAAAGTGGCCGGCCGTACACAAAAAACTATTTCCAGGCCCAACTTCAAATAGGTATATCTCCCTCATCCAAACTCGATTTTAGGTGATTCTTGAGTCTAAATTGAAGCCCCAGAAGTATACATTCCAATGATGGTAGCCTTATATCTAAATTCTATGTGTGTAAAGAGATATGCCTATTTTAGTGAAGGCTGCTCATTTCTCTCTGAATAGTTTGATGCTCAATCTTTCCCCCAATCTTTCCCCCAACTAGTTTTCTTCCCTCCCCTCCTATTCCTTCAACTCCAAACCTATAAACAAGAAGTTTTTAAATACTTTTCAAAGAGTTCACCTCGCTTCCATTTATTTCCACTTCGTCCTTACTTGGTTTACCAAAAAGTGTACTATTTTAAACGAAATGCGAGCCTTGGAACATCGTAAAAACATTGGGAAAAATATTTTGAAAAAAAGAGTTTTAAGGTCTAAAATAGTTTTCGTCAGAAATAGTTTTGGTCAAAAATGGGGTGTAAGGTTGGGATTTATAAGTGATGTGAGTGAATGTCAGCGTATCTTTCATCATCAAGTGATCAACTTGAGGCGCCCAAGTCTGAAAGGTAGTCAAAAATAGGGTGTCTACAGTTGCCCTTCTTTAATAGAGCTCAAAGTCATGAAATGATGTGAGTGAATGTCAGAGTCCGAAGATGACCCATTTTGACAAGGCTGTAAGACTTGGGCAAACAAACAAACAAAATGCAGATGTAGTTGGCTAAACCCGAGAGTTGCCTATGTATCCCTTTGCAAGGAATCAAACCAGCGTAGTTCAGGGGCAGGATGCAAAATGATTCACAATGCAATGCAATAATACAAATGCTATGTAGTGCAATGAATAATATAACCAAACCACAAGTAGTGCTTACAACACAAATACCATAAAGGGATGGAGATGCAAAATCAAACTACATTTTACATAGAAAGAAGTGATCACAGCCAAACTATGCCTAACACTAGCTAAGTGTCTACACCCTAAATACTGGCCTTAGTGCAGTATGGGTGCTTATACATAATAGAACCATGCTTCAATGTGAAAGGGGTGTGGGCACATGCAGAACTATGTTTTTTTGCAGAAATAGTACAAGTAATTGGGTGGTATGATATAAGTTAGGAATGATCTACTGGGGAAAGATGATGATCCTAAATGCTGAATGCAACAAAACAAAGTGCAATACAATGGATGCAATGGATGAAGTGAATAAGGGGCGCAGGCTGAACTACGTCTTACCTAGAAAAGGCATGGACACAAAACCAAACCATGTCTAACACAAAAAAGGTGTTGACACCCTCAATACTGGCCTCAGTGCAGCATGGGTACATACACATGATAAAACTATGTTTCAACGACGGAAAGGTATGAGCACATATCAAACTAAGCTCAACATGGAAAGGATGCAGGTGATAAAATGGTATGATGTAATGGGTATAATGGATAGTGATGCAAGTCATAGATGCTATATGCAGCACGATAGAAGTACTAGATAATAGATGCGATGTAGCAGCTATGAAGTGGTGCCTTAGAAAGCACCTTACAGGGGTAATTGGTGATGACTTACCTTACTGGAGATTTACCTCTTCTTCTTGGTTTCAAGACTTCTTCCTACATTTTGCGCTTCCAAACCACAAGTACTACTTTTCTCCCTGTCAATGTTTACAACTTTCCTTATTCTCCAATAGGGTGATAGATTAGGTTGATTCAGTATCTAGAATTGAAGCTCATACAAGCTACCTCAACCTACGGGGCTGCCATATAGATTTCAAGCCAAGGATACACCCCTTGGTATTTAAACCAGACTTTAGTTTCCGCCGTCTCAGTTGATCTCTTAGGAGCTTACTACAAACACAGTTAGGTGGCTATGCTAGACTGCCTGGAGCTGTTTGGGCATGACAAACACCAAAGGAATTGCACCTGTAGAGGATTTAAGGTTTCCTAGACCCAACGAGTGCACAAGACAGTGCAGGTGAGGTACACAAAATAGTGCGATGCAAGGTAAATGCACAAAATAGTGCTATATGAGTACACAAGACAATGCGATGCAAGTTGCAGAAGATAGTGCAATATGAGTACATAAGACAGTGCGATACAAGGTGAATACACGCAACTGTGTGATACAGGTGCACAAGATAGTGCAATGTAAGTTGCACAAGACAGTGCGAGTGGGTGAATGTACAAAATAGTGCGATGCAAGGTGCACAAAACAGTGAAATACAGGTAAATAGTGCACAAAACAATGTGAAGTGCAAAAAATTGTGCAATACAGGTAAATGCACAAAACAGTGCGAACAAGGTGCATGCACAAAATAGTGTCACTGAGGTGCACAAAACAATGCAATGTGGGTGAATACGCAAGATAGCGCAATGCAGGTGCACAAGACAGTGCGAGTGAGGGTGCACAAGACAGTGCGATGTGGGTGAATGCACAAAACAGTGCGATATAGGTGAATGCACAAAACAGTGCGATACAGGTTGTAGAAGATAGTGTGATACAGGTGCACAAGACAGTGCGATACAGGTGCACAAGACAATGTGATGTAGGTGCACAAAATAGTGTGATACAAGGTGAATGCACAAAATAGCGCGATGTAGGGTAGAATGCACAAATCAATGCGAGATAAGATGAATGCGATTGGGTGCACAAAACAATGCGATATAGGGTAGAATGCACAAATCAATGCGATGTAGGGTAGAATGCACAAAACAGTGCTATATGGGTGCACAAAACAATGCGATATAAGATGAATGCACAAAACAATGCTATATGGGTGCACAAAATAGTGCGATACACCTTTATGGAATGAGTGTAGGGCAACTTGCCATAACTTATTGAAATGTAATTAAAAAGCACTATGGAAGGTAACTCAACGAAAGTCTGTTTAAGTACAGAACAAAGTCAAGAGCAAGAGAAACCAATCATGCAGTTCAAATGAACCAGAGTGTATGAGCATGCATGCATAATCCAAATCACATCTATTAATCAAAGGGAATGTGGCAATCCCAAGAGAGTTTTGAAATGGTCGGAGACAACTTTCTAAATCTGAATCATATCAGAATCATCATGGGGATAAGCGACCCTAATCTAGGAGAAAGTGCTCGACAAATTGCTCTGAGTGGCTGGAGAGAAAGGTTGGGTTCATGCCTCTTATTCGATGGATGGCCCAGTCAGATGTACTGAAAATTGCCCCTAATGTCCAGCCATTGGCCACCTTTTTCAACAGTATGTAGGCACATGTGATGGGGATCATCAAATCATAGAATGGTTGCCAACCAATTAGACTCATGTTTCCCTTCTGTCCCAGCATGTTAAGAACTTACTCCAGTCCCCTACAAAGTAGTAACGGATTCCTCATATACACTTTGCAATGATCATGAATGTGATGCCCCTTGTATGGGTATTCTCAGCTCGTTTATGAATTCCATACATGGACTTGTTTTAGAGCTTGGAGAGAACCTTCGTGTATGGAATTTTGATGATGCCACTCTGTTGAACTTCGAGCGACAGACACGCTATGGTGACTCGATGAAGAGTGTTGACTGAGACAAATACCAAGCATGACACAACAGAAATTGATCCAAAAGCAGAAAAAGACTCAAAGTGACTCATCATTCATAGTGCTCTAGTGTTACTTATGTTCCCTTTACAAATCGATTTCGTAAAACCCGAGTTTTGATTCTTTTTTGTTGCTCAAGTTAGAGATTCTACTAATAAGTTCAAGTATTGAAAATTGCTCCACTTGTTGCTTCAAACTAGTTCCTTCTTACCCAATGCAAATATGATATGAGCAACAGTCGACGTAGCTCATGGATTGATGCGAAGCTGTGACGTGAATTGGGCAAAAAGATCGGGTCGAGATAGACGCGATGGGTATGGTTGAGACCAAACTTTAGGATGAAGTTGCCTACATATCCCAAGATGGGAATCAGGTCAACGTAGTTCATGATTGAGGTTTACTCGGGTATTGACACTCTCCTTTTATACTCTAACTTTTGCCAAAGTTGGCCCTTCAAGTTTTCAACCTTGCAAGCTTTATTTATTTGATTCATCATTTTTCATGCTCTAACTTTTGCCTAGGTCGCCCTTTAAGGTTTTTGGCCTAGCGAGCCTCTCAAGGATAGCTTTAGAACACTTGTGGTGAATTTGATCAATAGTCATCCTTACCCTAACACTAGAACTGGCTTCGCCTTAATTTGTGCTTGATTTTCCATTCTTTTATGCATGTCTTTGTCGTCTCTTTAGTTCTTCTCACGATACTTCCTCGCATTGGCTTTCTCGAATCCAGATAAAAGTTCCCTTCCACTTGATTGATTGGATTTAATTCCAATGAATACCCCTGGCTTGATGGTTGACTTTTTTGTTTTTTTTCTTTTCTTTTCTTGTTTTTTTTCTTCATTTCTCTTCTTGTTTTTGGTTTTTTTTTTTTTTTCTTTTTTCTTCTTTTCTCTTTTTCCTTTTCCATTTCTTTTGAAAATAATAAAAACACCAAGGGGGAGAAATTCTATGATTGTGACGTTTGAAAGCCACTTTGTACTTGCTGGTTTGAAAGCCGCCTTTTGCTTGCCAAAATGATCGCCTAATGACAAAGAGAATCCCAAGACAATGCAAAATACCATGCACAATTCTGAACCTACCTTTGCAAGTTTGCAAAAGAAACAACTTAAAATTCTTGAAACATGAAGGACTTTGAATCAATAGGTCAAAACGCACTCAAACCATTTGGAGGATTCTTCTCAACACTAGAGCTTATTAACGGAATCTCATTCAAAAAACAATCTCGAAGTTTTCCTATTTCCAAAAAAGAAGCTAGTTAGTAATCAATGCATAATCCTAGCTATGTCAACAATGCCTAATGCAACACATGCAAAATGCAACTAAGATATGCTCGGCTATTCTAAGATGTCATGTGAATGCTAAAATTTGATACATGTATTCAAATAGGGATTGAAATACAATGCATTTAGTATGATGTGTCGAGTCCGGTGCATGCAAGATAGATGAATGGATGCAAACATGCTAGCATAAGGATGCTAATTGAAATATGTCCTAAAACTAACCACTGAAAGCAGATAAGTAAAAGGGAGAAAGAAATGGGGGTTGGAAGACATTCACACACTCACGTACACTTATTACAAAATTCGCCCTCTCGACGGAGGGTCCAAATGAGTACACTAAGCTAGCTACGCTAAGCTAAGCAACTAATCTAATTATCTAATTAGACTAATTATTACATAATCAAATTGAATAACTAGCTAACACTAAGCTAATTATTACAACATCGAATTGAAAATTAGCTATGCTAAGCTAATTAAGAATTTACAATGATGGAATCAATTAGCAAATACATTAACTAATTAAACAAAGAAATTCACTAACTACACAAAGCGCTTAAAAGCGACCTCGAGGAGATGGGCATATGCATGCTTGGTCGACTTCGCGTAAATCACCGTGCTGCCTCATGTTGCCTCTATTTGTACATACGTATCTCAAAATTGTGCCAACTTCCATAGTGCTTCTGACCCACATTAGGAAAAATCTGAGGGGTGGTCAGCCAAGAGGAAAGGCCATCGGCCAAGTATAATAATCATCGGCCAATTTTTATGGTTATCGGCCAATTTTGATAGCCGATCGGCCAATTCTTCCTGCAAACTCTCCTTTTGCTGCAACAGCGCACAAACAGAGGCATGGCAATGTATTTGCAAGAAAATGGGTATGCAATTGCACCCCTTATCATGTCTAAGGCTCAAAGGTGTGTAGTGCTCGGCTCTCGAGCCATTAATCATCCATTTCGATGCATGATTGCCAAAGAGGCCGAGTTGCACAAATCAATGCCAAATGAATGCACAAAAACACATAAATGCCTTAACCTCTATCATGCTTGATCAAGAGGGTTGGCAACCTAGGATTGAGGCACATTTCATCACTTCAAGTATGAAACGTCCCTCATTCCTCGTGTTTGGACTAACACCCAAACCAAACACAATGCAATGCATGCACAACTTAACAAAGCTAATGGCATGCAAACAATGTAATGCAACCTGAGCATGCAAGCACCATGCAATGCTACTCAAACAATGCAACAACACTTTATCTAATCAACATGCTAAACATCATGAACATGCAACAACATGCAAGTAAGAATGTCATAAGCATGCAAATGTCATGCAACTCAAGCATGCAAACATAATACAATATAACAACATTGAAACAACATGCTGAATGGACTTAAACCAAAAGTGGACAGATCTCAATCGTGCCCAAATCAGTGGCCATAACACTCTTAAAAGATGGAATGAAAGGCTAGAAATTACATGCTTATGCAATGGCCCATCAACTAGGCACAAGAGCACAACTCTCAAAAGTGCTCAAAGAGTGACAAATGTGGAAGTGTGACAATGCTATAAGCTCTGAAATCAAGTAAGAAATGATGCCAAATCATTTAAACAACATAAGCATGGCATGCTAGAAGGCTCAAAGCTTGAAACTAGCATAGGCACTTGCACTATAGCTATGCAAAACATGAACCACATGGCCAAGACACCTCAAAAGAGTCCTAGAGCATGTCAAATCAAGGCTAAAACATGCATGGACTAGAGCCAAAACAAGCTAGTATAAAGGGCATGAAGCATGGAGTATGCAAGGCCAATAAGGAAGGTTACATTGCACCTATCAAAACCAAGCATGAGTTGGCTTTACCAACAAAAATTAGAGTTATATTATGGCAAAATAACACCAAAAATGCATTGATATGGTGGCCCAAAAGCTTAGGTAAGATGGCATGCATATAGGCTCATACTTAAGGCATAAAGAACCAACTCCTTAAAGACAATTAAAGAGTGATAAACATGAGAGTATGGAAAATATATAAGCTCTGAAATTCCATGCCAAATGATGCCAAGGCATGCAAACATCACAAGTATAGCATGGTAGGGGCCTCAAAACTCAAGACTAGTCAAGGCATTTGCACTAGTTCTATACAAAACATGAGTCATATGACCAAGGAAGCCCAAAAAAGTCCTAAATCATGTCAAAATAATGCTAAAACATGTATGGAGTGTAGCCAAAATAAGCTAGCATGATTGGGCAAAACATCCAGCATGTTAGACTAGTAAGCATGGATTACACTACAAGTGTATAAAGCATGCAAGAGGTGAGTCCACCAATCAAAATCAGAGTTATAACATGTCAAAATAACACCAAAAACATGCTACTTTGTAAGGCTAACAAGGCTAGCGAAGAGGATTTACACCACAAGTGCAATATGCATACAAGAGGTGACCAAGACAGCCAAACACAGAGTTATGGAAGGTCTGATAAGTCACAAAAATGAGCCTAAACAAAGCCATAAAGAAGTAAAAACACATGCTCATTTGGTTGGCCATCAACACTAGCAAGCAAGACAAGAGGAGAGGGGACCACCCTCTCCTATTTGGGCCCTCAAAACAGGGTTTTTACCAGTGAAAATCCTCTGGATTTCAGTGGTTCTAAGGCCAAAAAGAAGTTTGAAATGTTTGAAAGTTAGCTCACATGGCCTTACAAGCCAAGGAGCAAAAGGGAGGACAACCCCCTACCCAACCAAGGCACAGACCAAGACTTTTATGACTGAAAAATAGAGGAAAAACAGAGGTTTTTTTAGTTTAACACCACCCCAAAAAACAGCCCCAAAGTAGTTGAAAACTATGGCAAAGCTAGTATGCAAACAAGCTAAAAGGGGTGAGTGATTTCCTTTGGAGCATAGCAGAAAAATGGCCTTTTTCTTGGCTCAAATGACCTTCTATCAGCGCAAAAATAAGCTCCAAGGGACCTCAACCCATAGATATGCAACCTTGATGAAGGATGCCTAGGCAAACTAGAAGTATTTCTTTACTTCTATGCACTTCTCTGCACAAAAGGGTAAAAGAGAGAGCAAACTAGAGAGAAAGGTAGAGATTTAGCTCTAGAAATTGTAGAGAGAGAGGAGTTTTTAGTGAGAGAAGCTCTCAAACTTATTCAAGAAGTTCTCACCCTCCAAAAATATGAGATATAGGTTCATATATAGCAATTCAGGAGCTTTTGGTCGAAAATATCTAAGTTGGGACAGCTGGAGCTTGCTGGAAACAGCTGGAGATGAAATATCTTCAAAAAATCTGAATTTGTGTCACCCTTGGCCGATTGGCCATTTTTCGTGCCGATCTGCTACTTGTGATGGCCGATCTGCTACTTTTTTGGCCAATTGCACATATTTGTGGCCAGTGGCAAATTCTGCTCTGCAGGTCTAACTTCAAACGGGCATAACTCCTTCATATGAACTCCTTTTCGGGTCATTCTTGTGTGTAAATTGAAGCCCCGGAAGTAAGATTTCCAATGGTGGCAGACTTGCATCAAAATTCGAACTATGAAAAAGTTATGCTTGTTTTGGTGAAGCCGCTCAGTTTCGATCCTACCCGGATTGATGCCCAACTTCAACCAATCATATCTTTCCCATCCGGACTCGGCTTTAGGAGATTCTTGAGTGCAAAATGAAGCTCCATAAGTCTTATTTCCAATGGTGGTGGCCTCATAGCTTAAATCCAAGTGCATAGACAAATAAGCCTAATTTAGCAAGGACCGCTCGACTCTCTCTTAGCAATTCATACCCAACTTCTTCCTCGGCTAGGTTTCTTCCCTCTCCTCTGATTTTCTTCAACTCCAAACCCCTAAACAAGGTTTTTTGAAAGATTTTTCAAAGATTTCATCTCTCTTTCATTCATTTCCACTTTGTCCTTACTCGGTTTATCGAAAAGCGCAACATTTGACAAAATGCAAGCATTGGAATATCGTAGAAACTTCTTTTCAAAAATATTTTGAAAGAGAGGGTTTTAAGGTCTAAAAATCTTTTGATCAAGATTATTTTGGTCCAATAGAGGTATGAAGTTGGGATTTGACTTTCTCCTTGTCGAAGAAATTAAACCATCTCCCTACACACCTTTCACCAAGTAAACCATCAGCAGTGCCTAAGTCTTAAGGGCAGTCAAAAATGGGGTGTCTATAGGGAGCTTTTTGACAAGATCGAAACCCCAAATGTTAAATCTGCCACCATTCTTTAAAGGTCTTCAATCATTCCTAACATCTCAGTAGTAGTGGGTTCGGTCATTTGGCGCTCTTGGCATACCCAAATTGGATTGGGTCATCCATCATGCACAAATCAGTACTTTCAACATTGAACACCTTTGGCTTGGGAGATAGGCTGGGATGATGTATATGCTGGGGTTGAAGGTAGATGGAAGCCTATGGATGAGGTTAACGTAAGGAGAAGGTACTTGGTCATGGATGGAAAGTGGGTTGGTGGTAACATTGGGTTCTTGATATGGAGTTATCATCTGGTTGTCGATGAGATTCTGAACGTCATGACGAAGGCAATAGCAATGATCGATGCCATGACTACGCTACTGATAGTACGAACAATATTTGGTGGGGTTATGTCTAGTAGGGAGTGGGTCAGGAAGAGGTTGGGGATCAAGGGGTTTGAGATGCCCTATTTCTATTAGAACTTTTAGTGCGCTGGTTAGGCTCATATGGAGGGGGCTGAAAGTTCTGCCTTGAGCTCTAGTTGGGCTGGCTATTTATGGGTTGGCATTAGCAAAGTGGTCAACAGTTTTACGATTAGTGGTGACAGTAATGATTTCAGTGGGTTTGTGAATAGTGCTACCGCTAGCATTGGTATTCCCAGAAAACACCTTCATTGTTGGTTCATTTGCTCTAGGAATAATCCCTTTGTTAAATGCGTTCTCAATCTGAACCCCCAATTCATGCAAAATTTTTAAAGTGAACAGCGGAGCGACTATTAACTTTTGCAACATATCAGGCTCAAGGTTCTGTACCACTATCCACACTTTGTCCCTCTCAGAACGTCGATCTACCATATGTACTACCTTTGCTCTCCACCTTGCAACAAATTCCACAAAAGGGTCTTTAGGATTCTAGTGGGTTGCTTCAAGCTCTTGGGTGGTCATTTCAATTTGGGTATTATAAAAATACTAATTGACAAACGCCTCAGCCAAATCTTCCCAGTTCTGCTTCACTTTATCCTCCAACTTGGCGTACCAAGTGGTTGCTATGCCCGACAAGGTTCTTCCATACAGAGAGAGTTTCTGAGGCTTAGCTAAACCCAATGGTTTCAGGACATCTAAGAAAAGCTGGATATGTACCATAGGATCTCCAGACCCGTTGAAATGGTCAATGTGTGGCATTTTGAATCTTTTTGGGAGCCTTACGGCAGCCTCGGTGTACCCATCCTCAATGTCGGGAATAGAGCTAATTCCCTATGCCTTTTTGAATTACTTCTCAAGGTTAGCAATTTTTAATGAGGTCGGGTCATGATCATTAATATTAAGGGGATAAAGCCCCTCATTAGGCTACACCAGGGAGGTCTGAAAACTCGAGCTTGAGCTAACCCTTCTCGAGGATCTAGACTTTGCAAATCTTTAGTTAGCAAAGGTGGATCAAAGTTTAGCTGGGGGCCCGGGACTGGATGTGTAGTAGATGCCCCAGATAGGTGTTCCATTTCAACATTGGTCTCATCTTGCATGGCAATTCCCTGATGTAAAGCCGCTATCATGGCCATAATTTCTTCTGGACATTGTGCCATCACGGGTCCACTGAGTTGGCAATTGGGGAAATAGATAGATGTAACCTGAGAGCTAACTAACATGACTTTTGACCGGGTTATACTTGATGTATCCGAACTAGATTAGTCTAGCTAGGTTTGACTGGATTGGACTTTTTTAGAATGGGTCTTTTGGCATTGGATGGATCTTTTTTGGGTTGGTTTTTGGGGATTAGATGGATTCGGCCTTTGCTGAGTGGGTTTTTCTGGGATTTGGATGGACTGTAATGGGTTAGGACTTTCTGGGTTGGATTGGATTGGGCCTTTGCTGAGTTGGGTACTGCTCCTTCTTTGGCTCTAACAAACCTGGCATTAAAAACAAATGCCCCATCAGATCAGGATACCGGGTATGCTGGTCACAATAAAGCAACATACAATGTTTGGCCCTGGCTTTAGTTTATCAAACACAAACCCTTGGATTTTGACCCAAATTCTGATTCTGATATGACCCTCAAGTTTTCAAAGAAATCTCCTTAAGATTAAGACTCTCCCAAGATTGCATCATACATTTCCAAAGATTTCACACTTTGCACAAAAGCATTCAAAACACACCTATGAGATGTTAGGGTTCCCCTATCCTAGCTTTGGAGTGATCTATAGTTTCACTACTTCAAGCAAGTAGTTTTACACAATCCTACATACGGGTGAGCATCTTGTCCTAAGTTGGAACAATCACTTTGGCTTTACTATATGCAGCTGGGCTGATTGGTCAAAAGGATACCTCAGCAAGATTACCTAATATACCTCTCACACCTAACATTGAGAAGTGAAAAGAGGATCAAATGGTACAGTGATAATCCAAATCCAAGGGTTGTGTTCCCAACATGGCAGAGTCCATAACCGGTCAGCCTTTTGGCAAGCTTTTAGGCAAGCCTCTGGCAAACCATCCAGGAATAGGAGATGGAAACACAGTGAATTAAGTGCACCAATGCAAATGCAATGCAATGCAAAGAACATATAAGTATAGATAAAATTCCACATCATGAACTTTGAGTCAAGTTCCCCAAATTCTCCAGCGGAGTCACCAGAAACTGTAGCTTGCTTTTCGTGCTCCTTTCGAATACGACTAACCCTATAGTTCGGACTCCTATGGTTCTGAATCTGATTCCACAAGTGCAATGTGAAATAGATAAACACAAATGAGTCCAAATCCAGCAAATCTTTTCAAAAATCGATTTTTAATCAAAATTTCAAAAATGGACTGCTTTGCCATATTTGAGAGTCGCCATCTAAATATTTTTGCCAATGGCCACTTATCCATCATTACCAAAGTGTCTCGGGTTAGGAACTTAGGTACGGGAGGAGAAGGTCATGAATAGAGCACCCCACTCGCCTGATCAAATATCGGCCTCTACCAATCATGATGTGATTCTTATTTACACAATATGCTCTTGTCCCGAATATTAGGCTAACCTTACTATGTGACGCACACAAGTATAGACTAATTTGCAAAAATTGAAACACTTCGATTTCATGTTTGTTTGAAAATTGTTTTGAACATGTACCACTTGAAAAAGTGATCTCATATGTACATTTGATCAAACTATCCCAATTTGAGCAATTAACCTTCATCACAAGCATTCAAGAGTTATATCAATTAAGCGCTTAGCCTCATGGTAATCATGCTTGACATGGCAACAATCACACACATGCGATATGCTAAAGCAATAAGTGCTCACCTAGTACCCCAAGGCAAGCCAAAAGAAACCAAAGGTTTAGAAAACATGTATGATTCTAACTAATGGAACACTTGCAAAGATGCAGCTACAAGGCCCAGCTACTAGCATGGCATGTGGATTAATTTCATAGCATGTAATTAAGCACGTATTCAACAACAATGTGAGTTAGAATGATGCGCCAAGCCTAATGCATGCAAGACAATGGATGCAATCATGAGAAATGCTAAACGAAAATGTGATGCTCTAAACTATTCATCATAAACAAATAAATAAAAGGGAGAAAGACGTCAGGTTTGAAGACATACACAATATTACATATTTGCCCTCGCGCAAGAGGGTCAGAATGAATGTCCTAGCTACTTATTACAAATTAACTAACTATTACATACCAAATGAAATCAATTAACTATACTAGCTAATTATTAATATTAAAAATAACTAATTAATTACAACACAATATTAATTAACTAAGCTATTACAAAATCTGAGCAGCAGTTAAAGAACCATACATTCCAATGCGATCATTCTCCCAAAAAATGGCTCTGTTTTGCTGCCAAAACTGTTCTATCTACAGAAAATGGACACTCCCTGGCTGAAAAAGGTGGCAGACCGGCCACTATTATTGGTATTGCCCTGCTGCAGTAGAAAAGGAACAGAATAGAAATAGAGTGCTTGCAAGAGATGTCTGTCCACCTTGCCTCTCCATCTCATTAAACCGATTAAAAGAGGGGTAGGCTTGATGCGCAAGCCATCAATTGACACAAACTAGTTGCGTGATGACTTATGGACCAAGGGATACAATTTCAATGAAGGATAATGAAAGACTCATGAACCTCCCTCCCCCCCCTATCATGATATTGATCAAGGGAAGTAGTTGACTTTGACTCTCAAACCATTTTCATCAGTAACAAGCATGAAACAACTCAAGACTCAATGGAGTCAATTAACGTCCGATTGAACCCCAAACCATTTATTATCTTGTTCCACTTTAGTCCCATTTTATTACCTCTTTTAATTACCTTTCCAGTCCTTAGTCATTTTAGTCCCAAAAAGATAGTTATGTCCACTAATGGAGATGAGTGTAAAACCGAGGATTGTTTTAGGCATGAGAGGGAGATCATACTGTTGGTAATGAAACTCCGAAGAGATTAAACCATTAAGCACATGGTCACCTCTCAAGCTTAAACAACACTCATTTTGAAGCAACTCTCAAAACAAATAAAATGCCAAGAAAAGAGGGGGAGTATAGAGGTGATTAGAGGTGAACACAAGTATGAAAAGTATGAAATAAATACTATCAACTCAATTAGGTTGGTGTCTAATGCTTAAAAGACCAAACATATGAGAACCATTACACTACAAGCAAACTATGCAAAGCATAAATGAACTAAACACATAAAAGCAGTCCTAAAATAAGTTAAAACAGTGCTAGAAATAACATAGAAAAGCTTGAAAAAGTTAGGTAAACCAATGGAGAAATTGAGCTAGTAAACAAGCATAAAGAGGGGTGACTAACCCCTTCATTTTTGGGAACTCAAAACAACATTTTTAGCCTCTGAAAACTCTGAAAAATCAGTGATAATAAGGTGGAAAAAAGTTGAGGAAGAGATGGGAAACACAAGGGCAAAAGCTTAAGAGACAAGGTTCAAAGAAGGGTAATTAACTCTTCCACCTTTGATAGCTTTAAGCCGCAAGTTTCTACCCATAAAAATAGTCTAAAAATAGTCCAAAAATAACAAGTAAAGATATAAAAGAAGTAGTGTAGAGATGCTCAAAATTATACCTCTTGAAGCAAGGTAACTCTTTTGTTAACAAGTCCACAAGTTCTCACTCTCAAGGGCTGAGATTTGAGCTCAAGGACCTCAGCAAGAAGAGCTAAATTTTTGGTTTACGAAGTGTAGAGAGAGAGTGTGTGTGTAAGTTGCAAGATAGAGATAGAGAGTGCTATGCAAGACTTTGGCCTTTGATAATTTTTTCTAACCTAATTTCAAGAGGGAAGGTCATCTATATATAGAAAAACATGTTACTCTATTGGAAATATCTGTATACATACAGCTGGTACAGTGCATGCACCTGTGGGGACAGCTGGCACAACTGGCAGCAAAATATCTATTTTTGACACAAGTGGCTAGCTGGCCACTAAAGGAGACGGCTGGCCACTAAAAGAGACACTTGGCTATAAAAATCTGCCTCTCGAGACACCTGGTCGGCCGGCCAAATACTTGTACGATAGTCCACAAAAAGTGGCCGGCAGTACACCAAAAAATGTTTCCAGGCCCAACTTCAAACAGGCATATCTCCCTCATCTAAACTCGATTTTAGGTGATTCTTGAGTCTAAATTGAATCCCCAAAAGTATAATTTCCAATGGTGGTGGCCTCACATCTAAATGCTAAGTGTGCAAAGGGATATGCCTATATTTAGTGAAGGCTGCTCATTTCTATCTCAATGGTTTGATGCTCAATCTTTTCCCCAACTAGTTTTCTTCCCTCTCCTCATATTCTTTGTACGCCAAACCTATAAATAAGAAGTTTTTAAGTATTTTTCAAAGAGTTCACCTCCATTTCATTTATTTCCACTTTGTCCTTACTCAGTTTACCAAAAAGTGCAATATTTTAAACGAAATGCGAGCCCAGAAACATTTGGAAAAATATTTTGGAAAAGAGGGTTTTAGGTCAAAAATAGTTTTGGTAAAAAATGAGACGTAATGTTGGGATTTCTTGCCGAAGAAATCAAACATTTGTATAGCGTATCTTTCATCATCGAGTGATCAACTTGAAGTGCCCAAGTCTTAAGGGCGGTCAAAAATGGGGTGTCTACGACTGGTATATTGTCCAGAGTAATGTCCATAGTTGGTTCGGTTGTTACACTACACAAATACCCTTGACGACCCTTATTCATTAGTTTTCAAGCTTTCATGGCAGATATAAGGTATGGTGATGGAACTATCGCTTTTCCCTTGAAATAAAATTCATCTTTTTCAAGAGGTCGAAATATCACTCGTTTCAAAGCACAGTCAATAGTTTCATAGTATTTAGCTTGCCAATTCATACCCAAAACAACATCAAAATGTCTCATGTCTAAAGGTATTAAATCAGCATACAAAACAGCATTCCCGAGAAATAATTCACATGCAAAGAAATACAGTTGAGCATAACATGGATCCCTCCATAGGTGATACAACACATAATATATAACTCAATGTTTCCACAGGTTTATTTACAGTTTCAGCAAAAACCATAGAAACAAATGAATATGTAGACCTTGAATCAATTACAGCATAGGCAGGTTTACTACATGTAGAGATTGTACTTGACCCTACTGCCTCAGTATTTTGAGTGTCCCCTAGGATTAGGGCAAAGACTCTTCCTTACCTCTGTTCATTTTTTTTTAGTAGACGGTGTTGCAACTGGTTTTGTTGTGGAAATTGATCCAATTGAGCTTATGGCACCTCGGTTACCACCCTGATGTGATTGTGTACAATCTTTTGCCATGTGTCCTACTTTTCCACACTAGTAACAAGCCCCTATAGTGCGATAGCAAACACCCCGGTGCTTCTTTCCACAAACGATGCAAGTAGGTATTGAGTTGCCACTTTGGGTTGACCCTAAATTATTGGAATTCCTAGACTTTAACTTCTTGTTTGTTGATCTTGTTCACATATTAAAATTTTTTCTTCTACCCTTCCATTCGAAATTCTGTTTACGGTTAGCCACATTTCCCTCTGCTATTAGTGCTCTATCAAGCACATCTACATATGTCTGTAATTTGAGTACATTGATCTTATCTAGGATTGGGTCACGGAAACGTCTCTCAAATGGTCTAGCTTTCTTGTAGTCCATATCTACCATATGGGGAGCAAAGTGAGCTAACTCTATAAACTGAGCCTCATACGTGGCAACTAATTTGTTTCCCTGCTTGAGTTCCACGAACTCAGATACTTTTATATCCCGTACACATTGCGGAAAGTATTTCTCATAAAAGATCTCTAGAAAACGAGCCCAAGTAACATATTTATTCTCATCTCGAACCAACATCCGCCAACGCCTTGCATCATCTTATAATGTGAATGCAGCTAGTTGTACCTTCTAAGCTTCAGTACATGGGAATACTTCAAACAACTTCTCAATTCCTAAGATCCAAGCTTTGGCCTTCAAAGGTTCAATTTCGCCATGAAATGCTGGTGGTTTCATCTTTTTGAATTTTCTAGTCAAAGCAACAATACAGTCCCCCGTCTGAAACCTTGGAGCTATAGGTGGTACAGGCATTGGGAATGGAAGTGGCGGTTGTTATTGTTGTTGCCACTACTGTTGTTGTCATATAGCTTCAGTCTTATCCTGCATCATTCGTTCTATTCTATCCAATCTTGAGAAGGTTGCTTCCTCTAGCTCATCACTTCCTGTTCTCACTATTTTCTATATGAAACTTGTGTTATGACAAACATAATATATATTCATGCACACAATTGCATATATAATCACCAAATCATCTCACTCAAAATTTCAAATGCACATGAATGCAATCTGGCAATCTCTTCTAGATGTTCTACAGCTCAATGAACCAGTGAATAAGATATAACTCGTGCTCTTATACAACTCTGTCACAACCCAAACCCACCCCTATAGGTTTTGCGTCATGATCGGCCAGTAATCTTAGATTACCTACAGCCTATATCAACAAAATCGATTTAACATGAATTATGGGGCTTAGCGGAAGCAAATTAAAATATAGAAGTAGTCCATTGAGCTGTGCATATATGAAAAGAGTCCGCATTAACACTGTACAACCATTCTTTAGGCAAATGAATACATTACAAAAGTTTTTAAGACAACATTCAGCCCACAATTTCAAACTTGTCAAGTCTTACATACGTAATATCCCTATACCAAAAACCATGCTAAGAGTTCATAACCAAAAAGGGGTTTAGACTTTGCTTGGCTCCACATAAGTCCAAGTCGACTCCTTCTCGGGACCTCTACAAAAGGCTGACCACTAGGTGACTCCGATGTGCTCTCTATCCTTGATGCCCAACTTGCTCACCTACGTATATATACATAAATAGTGAGCTAATGCCCAATTAGTAATAACAGAGTAAAGAGGTTATATGAATGAAGTTCAATATCATTACAAATGTCATTTTCACATATCTAGTCAACCTTGTATCAATAACGATTTCATTCAAATCATGTGGCACATCCAGTAGAGTAATAATGCTTTAAAAACAATGGGACCATGAGGGTCAATCAATGTTCAATATTCAATGTGACCAGGAAGGTCTAACATCAGAGATCATCGTGTTTCAATTATCCAAAGGGCCACGGTATTGTTTCCCCCGGGCGAGGGCCAATGGCCATGGTACTAATCTCCCCAAGCAAGGGTCAATGGGCCATGGTATTAATCTCCCCAAAGCAAGGGTCAATTGGGCATGGTATTAATCTCCCTCAGGCAAGGGCCTGAGTAAAGGATCCCACGATTACAAATTCAAATGGAACTTCATTCATTAAGGATAAGTAGTACTTCAATAAATCATTCAATCATTCATATATCAATTTCGATGACCAATACCATTTTCAAAAGTAACATAACTTGAACATATCTTTATAAAGTTATTACTCAAGTGGGTTATGTTGTCACTAGGCCTCGGACGTCCACCTACACAAAACACATAACAAAAATACAATTGGAGTACCAATCAATAACCATTCTGCATTAATTAAATTTTCCTCATGTGTTTCTAACTCATTCCATGTTTATATGAGCTCAATTGGTGCCTAAGAGCACTTGAAATGACATGAGAATGTAAGCATGCACTTAAAAGTGTTGGTCAAAATTTGTTGAAAACAGGGTCCTCACTCAAGCACAACTTCCTCCACTCGAGTAGGGGTTCAAAAATATGGGTGGTCGCCCGAGCGCAACTTTGATCACTCGAGCAGTTTGTAAACTCTACAAAAGTACTGGTTGCAAGAATTTTTTGCTCGGTAGACGCTTGACAGTCGCTTGAGCAGAAGACTGAGTAAATAGGCTCTACGCTTAAGCGTAACTTTGGTCGCTCAAGCAGTCTGCAAAATTTTGCAAAACATCTAGGAGCTCGATTTTTATGCTCGAGCGACACTGTAGACCCGACTTTCTTCACACGCCCCCCTTTCGGAGAGGGGCGAATTGGTTTTTCTACAATTCGGACTCCTATCACGGTTCTGAATCTAATCTCACAAAGTGTAATGTGAGACTGATAAACACCAAAGAGTCCAATCTAGCAAATCATTTCGGAAAATAAATTTTGAATCAAATAATGCCAAAACTAGACTACTTTTCCAGATTACAGAGTCGCCACCTAAATGTTTTGTTTTGGAAAAATTTAGGAAACAGTGACTCGTGCCAAAGGCCACGTGTCCGTCATCACCAAAGTTGCCTTGGCTCAGGAACTTGGGTACGAGAGAGGATGGTCCTAAAATGAGCCCCCCCGCTAGCCCGATCAAAGATCGGCCTCTACTATCATGATATGTTGTTTTATAAACCTCATGTGTTACTATCCGGTTATTAGCTAACTTTACTATGTGGTGCACACATACAACTATAGACTCAATCACGAGAATTGGAACAAAACAACTCATGTTTGTTTTCGAAAATGGTTTGAAAATGCCACTTGCAAGTGGGCTAAAACGCGGATTTGCCACCCTCGGGTGGGCTTCAAAGAAAACATGATTTGCCACTTCGCAAAGTGAGCTTAAAACTCGCATTTATTGAATTGTCCCAATTCAAGCAACCAAGCCTTCACCCACAGGCACTCATTCAGTTAAACACTTAAGCAAATAGCCTCATGGCGAGCATGCTATCATGGCAACACTCACACTCATGCAAGTATGCTAAACATAAAAACTTATAGTGTACTTCAAGCCAAAACAAAAGCTAGTTAGAAACAATGCATGATCCAAACTATGCAAGATGCTTAATGCAACACATGCAATATGCAACTAATAGGCTCGGCTATTTGAGATGGCATATGAATGCAACGATTTGATACACGTATTCAAATTAGTATTGAAATACGATGCAGTTTGACTGATGCGCCGAGCCTCGGTGCATGCAAGACAGATGAATGACGCAAACATGCAAAGCATAAGGTATGCTAATCGAAACGTGCCCTAAACTAACCATCGAAAGTGGTTCAGTAAAAGGGTGAAAGACGTGGGGTTAGAAGACATGCACACACACACGCATGCTTATTACAACAATGCGCCCTCGCGAAGGAGGGTCTAAATAAACTAGCTAAGCTACACTAAACTAAGCTAATTAATACAAGCCAACTAATTAACTATTCTAGCTAATTGATTATTACAAACCAACTAATTAACTATTCTAAGCTAATTAATTATTACAAACCGAATTGAAACAAAAAGCTATGCTAAGCTAATTAAAATATTACAACACAAATTGAATAATCAGCTACACTAAGCTAATTAAAACAATAAGATAGCCTCACGGGAGAAGGAGACATGCATGCTCGGTTGGCTGCTCCCGAAAATCTGTCGCTTTGCTATTGGTTGACTCTGTTTACATTTGCCTTAACCTCTGAAAATCGAACCAACTTCCAAACTGCTTTTGCCATAACTCAGATACATTTTTGCACAAAAAATGGACTGGTGGTCGGTCGGCCACAAAAAGTGGCTACCGGCCACCTTAACTGGCCGATTAGCTAGTATAAGTGGCCGATCGGCTACCTCAAGTGGTCGGTCAGCCACCTGTTTTTCCACGCTTCTGATTTTGCTATAACAGAGAACAACGACACAGTAATGTATTTGCAAGGAAATATGTGTACTGCTACCCTCCTCATTATTTTTCAAGCTCAAAGGAGTGTGACACTTGGCTCTCAAGCCATCAATCAAGCATTTTCATGCAAGATGGTCAAAGAATCAAGCGTGTACAAGCTTAGTGAATGCGCACATAAGACTCAAATGGCCACCAACCTATCATGCATGACCAAGGGTGACGACGACCAAAAAATGTGACACGTTTCATCACTTTGAATATAAAACGTCCCACATTTCTTGTGTTTGGATTAACGTCCGATCCAAACACATGCAATGCAAACAACATGCTTATCTTAGTCATATTTTACTTGATTCAATTTTATTTACTCATTTTAGCATTACCAAGCCGTTCTTTAAACAATTTGTCCAATGTGAAGGTCCACTAATGTAGAGAGGTCAACCAAAAGATGGTTTAAGACATGAGAGAGTTCATGCCTTTGGCTAGGAGGAACCCTCAAAAGAGAGTTAAAGCCATTGAGCACAAGCTCTATCTCAAGCTTAAACACGAGAATAAGGTAACCAACCCTCAAAACGAATGGAAAAATGAAGAAATGAGGGAGGTTGCAGAATTTTAGTGCTGAAATGGCATGCAAAAGATCTTAAATCATGCAAGCAACACATGCACAACATGTTAAGAGCCAAAAACATCAAAGCTAGCGAAGAGCATCACCCAAGAGGCATGCAATACTAAACTTAAATGACCAAATCAGCTCTGGGTAGAGCTTAAACATGCCAAATCAAGAGTAAAAATCTTGCTGGAATTGAAGCACAAAAAGCTATAAAATCATGCGCATATGTTGGCTCGCAAGCAAGACACAAATCTCAAAAGCAATGAAAGAGTGAAGTATGTGAGAGTGTTCCAAGACTATATACATTGAAATTACATGCTAAATGATGCTATATCATGCAATCCTCTCAAGCAAAGCATGTTAGAGTCTTTAAAACACAAAGCTAGTGAAGACCATTTGTACCACAACTATACAAAACAACGCTCATATGACCAAGACCACTCAAAATAGAGTTAAAGCATGCTAAATCAATGGCAAAAACATGCTGAGATCATACTAACACAAACTAGAATGATAGGCTAAATCATCAAGTACGCTAGGCTAGTAGGCATGATTGCACTACAAGTACAAAAAGCAAGCAAGAAGTGTTCCAACCAACCAAAAACAGAGTTGAAGCATGTCAAAACAAAGCCAAAAACATGCCTGAACTAAGCTACAAAAAGGTAGAAACGCATGCTCAAATATTAGGCCATATACACACGCAAACAAGACACAAGGAGGGGAGGCCACCCCCTCCTATTTTGGACCTCAAAACAAACTTTTTTCCACTAAAATTCCTCTGGAATTCAATGGTTAAAAGGCCAAGGAAAGGATGTTTCAAAAGCTTTGAAAGATGGCTCAAAACACTTTATAAGCCAAAGAGCAAAGGAAGGAAACCACCCCCTAACAAAACAAGGCTTAAACCATCATTTTAAAATCTTAAAAACAGAGTTTATTAGAGGTTAAAACCAGCTTCAAAGTAGCACACAAAGGTGGCTAAACAATGAATTAAAACAAGACTTAAAAGAGTTAAGTTCTTACTCTTGAAGCACAGCAACAAAACAGCAAGAATTCTGAGATAAAACCACTCTAAGAAGCTCAAACAAGGCCTCTAAGAACCTTAGCTCCAGGGTGCTAGTGTTTGGTCAAGGGGTTGTAAGCAAATATGTAGAGAATTCCCTCTTTCAAGCCTAAAATAGGAAGAGAGAGAGAGAGAGAGAGAGAGAGAGAGAGAGAGAGAGTTCTAGAGCGAGAGGGGGAAAATTTTGCTCTTAAATTTTTGAACCCTCAAAAAGGGGGAGGGACCTCCCCATATATAGAAAAACAAGCAAAAAGCATGCCTTCATGTGTATGGAGGATGCATTCAATGATCAACAGCTGGCACAGCTGGCACACAAAATATCTAAAAAATGAGAAAATTGGTTGTCGGCCACTTTAGGTGGCCGGCCGGCCACCTCCCCTAGCCGACCGACCACTTCAAGTGGCCGATAAGTGCCAAAAGTGGCCGACAAGGTCTTTTCCCCCTCTAGGCAAGAGGCACCAAGGTTTGGCCCAAAAACAAGGCCAAACCAAAGAGGGTTTAGAGGCTCAAAGACAGGGTGCTCAGCCGAGACCTTCGGGCACTCAAAATGGACAGAAACATGCACAATCATCATGCGCACAAACGATGACGTCTGAGCCTTAAGGTTGGTCAAAATGGGATGTCTACAGTTGCCCCTTTGTGACAGAACTCGAAAGTCATGAAATGACGGGAGTGAATGTCAAAGCCCAGAGACGACCCATTTTTGACAAGGCCGAAAACTTAGACAAACAAGATAACAATATAGATGTGCCCGCAGGCAGGGACAAAATGCAAATGAGATGCACAATGCAGAGCATAACTATGATCATGCAATGAGGGCTGTAATGAAACATCTAGATGCACATGTTATGCGAAGAAATGCTACAGCAAACTCGTACATAAGCAAATTAACATGAACCAAACCACATCTCATGCGGAAAGGATGTAAGAAAATTATGCAATCTTAACTGCGCCTCATGCAGAAAAGACAATGAAACACAACCGTCGGGCGCACCCAAGGCGTCAAACAAGATCTCAACACGTGGCACGCACGAGGAGAGAAGTGGTGCGAACCTAAGGACACACCCTAAGGTTCCGAGCTACAAAGAACAATAATAACAGGTGAAATGCATCCAATTATTAAGCAATCGAAACAACAAGCGATATAAGCATTGAAATTTGTCCAGATAGATTTAACCAAAGCATCCCAACGCACCGCACACAAGAGGGAAAAGAAAGCAGTGCAAACACCGGAGAGTGGTATAAGTGTCGTGCACACGATCCAAACACTTCTAACCAATGAGGGAAGTATAAACATCAGGCGTACCAGAGTGTTTCTAGCCAAAGCAAGGTATAAGTGTCGGGCACACGGTCCAAACGCTTCTAACCAAAAGGGATGGTATAAACATCGGGCACACAACCCAAGTGTTTCTAACCAAAACGAGGTATAAACGTCGGGCACACGTCCCAAATGCTTCTAACCGAAGGGGATGGTATAAACATCGAGCATGCAACCCAAGTGTTTCTAACCAAAACAAGGTATAAGCATCGGGCACATGTTTCAAACGCTTCTAATCGGAACAAGGAGTGGTGTAAACACCGGGCGTACCCGAATGTTTCTAACTAACAAGGGAGTGATGTAAACACCGGGCGTACATGAATGTTTCTAACCAAAGCAAGGGAATGGTGTAAACACCGGGCGTACCCGAATGTTTCTAACCAAAGCAAGGGAGTTTAAAAAATAGGAATGATCTTACCCGAAATTCTTCTGAATGAACCGTACATACAATATCGTCTGGTTGCACCAGCTTTGAATGAACTGTACATACAATATCGTGCCTACACAAGGAAGACACTTTGACAAGTACAAGACAATAGGAATGCATGTGCGATGCAAGACGAATAACCATGACACAACACTTAGTGAGACATGTTTCATGCACATTATGCCAGGAACAAAACAGAAGCACAACATGGAGCATGTTCTATACAACATCTAATGCATGCACAATGTAAAAGGTACAGACAATTGCTATGCAAATGTAAAGGCACGCGCAATGCGATACAACATGACATGCATATTCTATGCAGCATAAGAACATGGGTAATGCAATGCAATGCATCATACGTGTTTTGTGCACAAGGATAACGATGCACACACAATGCAACATCAATAGCATGCACAATACTGAGTAAAAAAATGCACATCTAAAAAAGACTGAGTCAGCTGCCACCTCCGATTTACCTCTCGGAGGAGTTATAGTGTATTTCAAAAGGATACGCCACGTTCATGCCGGTTGACGATGAGTTACGCATCGAAGACATGAGTTGAATTTTCGCAGAGACACTTTGAGCTGAAAAGTGGACTTTTCTTACACTTTCTTGAGAACCAACGACTTAAAACAATCTGAAAACACACAGGGGGAACACTGGACACCTGCCGGCCACCCTGGAAGCATGTCTGCCACTTCCCATTGCGGTCGGCCACCTAAGTGGATCGGCCACCACCTAAGTGGCCGATTGGCAGATTTAGGACAGTTTTGTCTTTTTGCATAGAGAACTTTAAAAACACAACCCCAAAACACTTTTCCTCACACATAGAGTGCCGAAACCTCTTGTTTTTCACCCCTAGACACTTTTTCCTCTCAGATCCATACTTTTTACACATTTTCCAACACCCCCCGCGAAGTTGATTCACTAAAACCCTTCGGTTTCCTTCGTTTTAAACCAATCGAAACTTGTTTTCGGAGCTTTTTCATCCATTTTCACCATTTGAGGTTTGTTTCCCTCAAGTTGATCTTGAGTTTAGCACCTTTTCCCGGGCTTTGACTTTTTTGACTTTTTCTCTTTCCAAGAGTTGACTTTTGTTGACTTTTGGCATTTTCGCCCATTTTGCTCATTTTTGCTTACTTTTTACTTTCTTTTCCGATGACAGATGACGTTCCACACGGCGGGGGTTCTCTGAGGAAGGTAGAGGAGCCTGAGTACATCCCGCTACCACCCAGAGTCCGGCCGTTCGACCCAACGACGTATCATCCGGAGGCATATGTACTACCACCTAGCACAGTCCGCCACTTTATTGGATTTGCATGGCGCGCACCTGCTGTTACGGGAGCCAGAGTCTCATTTGTCCCATGACTCCTCTGAGCTACATACTGCACTATTACATTCTTTGCGATGCACTTTATATTTCTCGTATAGTTCACACATTTTACACTGTATTTCATCTGCTCATACATGTACACACTATATTTTTGCTCTTTCTGAACACATTCACACACTGCATTTCTGCTCATCCACACAGGTTGACTCTCGTTTCACCCGCGGATACGGGTCCACCATGGCGAGGGAGTGTATATGGACCTCCCTGATGGTGTCCAACAGATTGTTGATGATGCAGGGTTCGGCTTATTTTGCATGGGGCTGTCGCGCCTCATGGTGACTAGGACCCTTTTAGGCACATTGGTAGAGAGATGGTGGGACACCACCAACTCTTTCCATTTCTCTACCACAGGGGATATGACCATGACCCCGCATGACTTCGCCATGTTGACAGGCCTTGAGGTAGGAGGCCGGCCGATCCCATACAACTCTGGCATAGATGAGTGGGAGGCCGCTTAGACTTATTTGCTGGGAGCAAACCCGCCTATTTTCTTATCCTCAGGCTCGGTCCGGTACACTTCGTTTCCTGACCACTTCAGAGGGGGAGAGCCCACGACGATCGAGGCGACAAAGCAGTACGCTCGAGGCTTCCTCATGTTCCTCTTCGGCACTACCTTGTTCGCCGACAGGGTGAACACAGTCGGGCTATATCTGCTGAGTGCCTTAGTGGACCTATCCTAGGTTCGGCACTATGATTGGGGGGGGGGGGGCGCCGACCTTGCTACCATCTACTGCTATATGAGCTCGACCTCCTGCAAGAGCAAGAACAGAGTGGGCAGCTATTGGAGAGCCTGGGAGGTATGCTTTACTGTTCAGCTTTACATTTTCTGCCATGCTTTCTGCTTTGCACTTTCTGTACACCGCACATCGCACACACAATCTATTTTCTGTTTAGCATATTCTGCACACTGCACACACTGTACACTATACACACTTCACTTTCAGCACTTTCTGTATTTGGTACTTTCTGCATTCTGCATTTTCTGTGTTTATTTGTATTCTAACTGCCACTGCCTTGCTTTTAACAGTTGTGGGTATATGTCTATTTCCCAGCGCTTACTCCTGAGCTAGAGGTCGAGACATCTCTCGAGGTACCCTACTCACATTGATATGATGGTCGGTGTCAGCCGAGGGCTCGGGAGATCCTCCCATACCTGTGCCAGTACTTTGATACAGTGAGGACAGTGGAGGCAATTCAAAACGCACATTTATTTTTTTTTCTTTTTCTGTTTTCAGCTTGAATTTATTTTACATATCTAATAGCAACTCAGCAGTCCATGCACTTGCTGTCTGTAGATCACATGGCAGCCTTGGGCGGCGATGCCAGATGGTACTAGATTTTATTTTTTCGGAGCTTGGGGCACCTCTCGATATCGACTCCTGCTTGAGGGGCCAGTAGGATAGGCCTGGTTTCTTGGAGAGTGCTTCATGCGCCAGACATTGGGCTTGCCATTGCAGTCAGTTCCCTCACTGTGTCCACCATCTATACGGGCCATAAAGAGTCTCTCCCCTCAGTAGCTTACTGACTTCATACGAGGTGCAAATGCAGACCGATTCATTGGAGAGGGGGACTATACGATCTACATTCAAGCATACCTTATGGCCTCTCTGGCAGGTGCTCGTGCTCACACGGGGAGGATATGTGATATTGCTTCGACCCACAGGGCCCAAGCAGCAGACGCCCCTTCAACCTGCAGGGCTCGAGCACCGAGAGGTGAGTCTAAAGGGATGCCTCCCACCAGGCAGAGTATCGGATGGCCAGATCTTCTGACTGAGCTGACAGGTTGGCGGTACTCTGGTGTGCCCTATCAGATTCTGCTTGAGCCTCTGTTGCCTGGTCAAAAATATGTCAGGACACCTGACTCACCACCGGTATGCATTACAGCTTTCATTTGTCATTCAGATACTCATCTGTTCATCTACTGATTGTTTCAATTTGCATTTGCAGCCCTCTATCAGATATGTCGAGGGATTACTCGAGGTGCTGGCCTCATTTGAGGGCATGATCTTGAGGAGGGAGACGATGCTTAGCTCCCATGGCATTTAGGTAATGTTCAGCTTTCTTACATTTCGGTTATCATATTTTTGCTGATATACTGAAATTGACATCTTAATTGAACATTCCCCACATTGCATTGATACACTGCATGCATAGATCACATATGACACATTGTATTCACATATCGTATCTGATTTCTGCATGTACTCGCTCTGCACACTACACTTGCATCTGATACTCATTGACATATTCAAACTGCCTTTTCAGGTCACACCCTTGCAGACAGGACCCTCGGATCCTTATCCAGCAATAGGAAGAGAGATTCCAGTGCATGGCCGAGGGAGACATCGAGAGCCTATCACACACGATGACATCAACGAGTCCAGTGAGTCTGCAGTCAGAGTCATCTGAGGGTGGAGGCGACAGCACCAGCTCGGGTTCTAGGAGTGGTGATGATGCTGAGGAGGGCCTCGGGGATGGGAGTGGAGGCAGCACTGGTTCCGGCTCCAGCTCAGATTCAGACAACGGTGCTGATGGCAACAGATCTGAGTCCGCCCAGCTAGGGAAGAGAATGACGAGGGCCTCTCGATCCTGAGGTGGTTGGCGCCGATTTGGATGTTTTTGCTTTATTTTCTTTTTGCTAGTAATGTTAGCACATTGTATAGCCTTAGGCAGTTTTGTTTTCTTTAAAACTTGTACCTTTTGTAAAAGAAACCATGATTGAATGAAAACAGCTTTTTGTTCAAAAAGTGTTACATTTTATATTCTGAGCATCACATAACATCGCACAACATGAAAATGAGATCGATTTTTTAAAATTGCGTGTTCAAATTGCATTATCTTAATCAGGTAGTGAACCAACTAACAACAAACAAAATAAGACAACTCGACGAACCAGAACAATGGCTCAACATCCAAAACAAATACAACTCGATAAATAAAACAAATACAACTCGATAAGCAAATTGCAACAACTCGGTAAACAAATTGCAACGAATCGAATTGAAACAAACTTGAAAACAACTCAACAAAACTGCAAAGCCGAAGATCAGGACATGTCCAGAGGAGAACAGAACACAGGTTTTCAGCATCCTCATCACACAGGAACATCAAAGACACTCTGCTAGGGACAAAAAGAGGCTATCGGCCACTTATAGCCATTGTCGGCCACTTAGATGGCCGGCCGGCCAGAAAAGTTGGCCGGTTGGCTAATCTAACTAGTCGGTCAGCCAGTTATGGTGGGAGCCTCCAGATTGTTGTCATATGTATTCCACTCAATGCCTTATCTTCTACAACAGCTCTAACTTCGTGGTTTCTTCATTTCAGCTCCATTTTTGCCCCAAATGGAACCATTCTTCACTGAAAAACTCTCCAATTAGATTGCGACTCTAGATGGCTTGGAAAAGTTGAATTTCCAAGGTTTTAGGCTAAACACACTATTCCCGTTGAGCCGTACTCCACTGTGTTTCCCATTTCTCCATGCCGCAGCGAGATGTTGAAATCTGGTTACACATGTTTTCAGCTTTGGGGGACAAGAGATATGCCCCACAATCGAAGAATTCTAAGCTTTGATGGAATCCCGGCACGATGAGGAAATCTTGCCCCAGTCTCGTTTTGGCCACATCCAGGCTTTAGAAAGGATGTGTGGGTTCACTTTACACAATGCTCAATCCCTGGTTCACAATAGGGAATTGGACATTCAAAGCTTGATTCATCAATTTTCTCATGCCGACAACCGCGGCGACTGTCTTTGGCAAGGTTTTCAGCAGCATACCCTTTGCTTGTGCATGTTGGCTCATTTCCTACTTGTCTCTGGCTTTGGTGGATCTAGTGTTTGCTTGATTGAAGTTGCCCAAGGCTTGAGAGAGGGTAAAAGCTACATCGGGTCGACACTTGCCAAAACTTTGATGCGCTTGGATGCTTTCCATCGTCGGGAGACAACCAAGTTTGCAGGAAGTCCACTACTGCTACAGGTAACATTTCCCACCCTTCTCACATGTGTTTCTCACACCACTTGGCCCTCAGGCTCTATTTTTCTCTCAAAACCCTTTTTTTACTCTTCTCTCTATGTACACCTCTCAATTCTTTAATCTTTCTTATTTTTCATCCCTTTCCAGGTATGGCTGATGGATAAGTTGAAAGTAGTGGACGCTTGTCCTCCATATTCATCGTGTGACTATTTCTTCCACCCGCGGCTAGTTGATTTCCCAAACGAGGGATGGTGGTGCCAATGGATGTACAACAGGTCTGCTGTCGACATTGCTTAGCGTTGCCCCTAGTTTGATCTGCCTGAGATGAGCTATAGCATGTCTTGCCAACCTGACATTCAGCTGATTGTCTTGACGCACTATGTCTTCTATTTTTCATTTCGGTTATGGTGTCAGTTTAGTCATAACTAGACTTGCCCAGAGGAGGGGACAGAGTACCCTGCTTCATTTCCAATTTGAGGCTCACAGCTAGCTCGGTGTACCACTGCATGATGGAAGAGAGAACTTCTGGCCCTCGCTCCTAATTTCAGTTGTGTCCTTTCTGGCGAATGCATAGCTTGGCTTGAAGATGAGGCACAAACTGGGCCTACTTTGGCATCTGAAGCTTCCACAAGCTCTGGGAGGGGGCATAGGAACACCTAACTTAACCATGCCCCTAGTTTATTGCTTTAGTTTGTACTTTCAAGTTTTCTTTTGAATGTAATAAAAAACAACTTCAATTTGGATTGAGAGTCGGAGAACTCTGTAGTGAAATCAATGAAATTGGAGGTTGTAGGTACTGAAAATTTTCCTTTTGGTCAAAAAATGGTCTAAGTTGTAAAATGATTAATTTGAACAAAATCAACTTTTATTAAAACTTTTCAAAACCATTTTCGGTAAGGATCACAACTGGACACACCCGAGATCTATCACTGAGATGTACAAGCCCGAATTCGATAACTGGAAAGTTGCCCCTTGTCTGAATAGCACTGCACTGGAGATCACAACTGAACTCTTGGATGCAGAAAAGACAAAGATGACCAAAACAATCACATGGACACAGCTAATTTGGAAGTGTTTATGGCTGGACTACAGAATGAAGTTGCCTACTGTAGACCCGACTTTCTTCCGCACGCCCCCATTTCAAAGAGATGCGAATTTGGTCTTACTACAGTTCTGACTCCTGTCACGGTTCTGTATCTAGTCTCACAAAGTGCAATATAAGACTGATAAATCACTAAAGAGTCCAAATCCGACAAATCATTTTTTAAAATCAATTTTAATTAAGAAGTGCCAAACATGGACTGCTTTGCCAGATTACAGAGTCGCCACCTAAATGTTTTGTTTTTTGGGAAATTTAGAAAACCTTGACTCTTGCCTAAAGCCACGTATCTGTCATCACCAAAGTTGCCTCGGCTCGGAAACTTGGGTACAAGGGGGAAAGGTCATGAAATGAGCACCCCCGCTTGCCCGATCAAAGGATCGGCCTCTACTAATCATGATATGTTGTTTTGAAAACACATGTCTTCTTATTCCAGTTATTTAGCTAACTTACTACGTGATGCGCACAGCATACAAGTATAGACTAGATCGCCTAAATTGGAACAAAACAATTCAATGTTTGTTTTCAAAAATGGTTTGAATTTTCCACTCTTAAGTGGGCTTAGAAATGCGGATTTGCCACCAAACAAGGTGGGCTTAAAACATGATGATTTGCCACTCCAAGTGGGCTTAAACTCACATTTTGATGAATTGTTCCAATTCAAGTAATAAAGCCTTCATCCATAGGCATTCAAGTAGTTTAAGCACTTAAGCAAATAGCCTCATGGCAAGCATGCTATCATTGCAACACTTACACTCATGCAAGGATGCTAAATCATAAACACTTACAATGTACTCCAAGCCAAAACAGAAAACTAGTTAGAAATCAATGCATGATCCTAACTATGCTAGCAATGCCTAATGCAACACATGCAATAATGCAACTAAAAAGGCTCAGCTATCTAAGATGGCATATGAATGCAACACTTGACAACATGTTTTGAAACATGTATTCAAGTAAGTATATCGAAATACAATGCAGTTTGAATGATCCGCCAAGCCCGGTGCATGCAAGTAAATGAATGATGCACACATGCAAAGCATAAGGTATGCTAATTGAAATATGCCCTAATCTAACCATTGAAAGCTGATACGTAAAAGGGAGAAAGACGCGGGGTTGGAAGACATACACACACATACGTACGCTTATTACAACAATACGCCCTCGCGAAGGAGGGTCCGAATAAGTTAACTAGCGACGCTAAGCTAAGCTAGTTATTACAAACCAACTAATTAACTAACTTAGCTAATTAATTATTACAACACAATTGAAATTGAATAACTAGCTAATCTAAGCTAATTAGAATATTACAAAACAAATCAAATGACTAGTTACACGAATTAAACATAAGCAATGAAATGGTCTCGCGGGCGAGGGAGAGATGCATACTCGGTTGGCGTCCGCTCAAAAATCCATTGCCTTGCCTTCGGTTGCACTTGCCTTGATTTCTGAAAATTGTGCCAATTTCCGGATTGCTTATGTTTGATCTTAAGAACACACTTACGGCCGATCGGCCATGGTTGGTGATCATCAGCCAAAACTGGTGGCCGGTCGGTAGATTTGATGGCCGATCGGCTAGTACTTGTGGTCGGTCGGTCGGCCATTGATTCCCTGCATTTCCTTCTTTTGCTGCAGCAGAGAGCAAACAAAGGCATGAAAATGTATTTGCAAGGAAATGTGTGTACTGCCACCCTCCTTATCATGTCTCAAGCTCAAAGAAGTGTGGCACATGGCTGTCAAGCTACCAACAAAGCATTTTCAATGCATGGTAGCCAAAGCACCAAGCTTGTACAAGCTTAGTGAATGCGGAAGTAAGACTCAAATAGCCACCACCCTAGCACGCATGATCAAGGGTGTCAACGACCAAGAAACGTGACACGTTTCATCACTTTGAGTATGAAACGTCCCACATTTCTTGTGTTTGGATTAACATCTGATCCAAACACATGCAATGTAACACAAATGCTTATCTTATTCATGTTTTACTTGGCTCATTCTTGTTCACACATTTTAGCTTACGAATTAGTCCTTTAAGTCCAATGTGAAGGTCCTCTAATGGGAAAGGTGGCCTCAGCCACAAGCACCTTGAGCATGAAAGAAGCCTCATGCTTTTGGTTAGTAGAAACCCTCAAGAGAAGGCTAAAACCATTAGGCATGAGAGCCTCAATTCCATGCTCAAGCTAACAAGGGGCTAAAGACTACTTTCAAAGCAAATGAAAGAGTGAAGCATGGAGGAAGATTGCAGAAATTCAATGCTAATATGGCATGATAAATAAGACTATAACATCCAAACAACTCGTGTACAACATGTTAAGAGTCAAAAACATTAAGGCTAGTGAAGGACACAACACGAGAGGCATGCAACACAATACTCAAAAGGGACAAACAGCCCAAAACAGTCCTAGAACACCCTAAACGGAGTTCTAAAACATGCTTGAAATAAGCTAAGAATAGTTATATTAAGAGGCCAAAACAATAACACATGCTAGGCAATTTAGCACAATTGCACTACAAGCATACAAAGCAAAGCTCATGTGATCAAACCAGCTCAAAATAGAGCTTAATCATGCCAAATCAGTAGTTAAAACATGCTAAAATTCAAGCACAAGTGGCAAGAAAAACATGCTCGTATATTGGCTCACAAACAAGACACAAGGCACAACTCTCAAAAGCATTGAAAGAGTGAAATATGTGAGAGTGTGACAATGATACATGCTCTGAAATTACAAGCTAAATGATGCTATGGCATGCAAACAACCCAAGCAAAGCATGTTAGAAGCCTTAAATCACGAAGCTAGTAAAGGCATTTGTACTATAGCTATACAAAGCATGAGCCATGTGACCAAGACCACTTGAAATAGAGCTGAAGCATGCTAAAACATTAGCAAAAATGTGCTGGAGTTGAGCTAATATAAGCTAGAATGATAGGCATACTCATTAAGCACACTAGGCTAGTAAGCGAGATTGCACTACAAATACGAGATGCAAGCAACCAATGGCCAAACCAGCCAAAAACAGAGTTTAAAAATGTTAAAATATAGCCAAAAACATGCTTGAACTAAGCTAACATAAGCCACAAAAAGATGCTACTTTGTAGTGCTAACAAGGCATGGCATAGAGAGACAAGGAGGGGAGGCCACCCCCTCCTATTTTGGACCTCAAAACAAGCTTTCTACTGAAATTCCCGAATTCAGTGGTTTAAAGGCCAAAACAAGGTTCTTTGAAAAGCTTGAAAGATAGCTCAAAAGGCTTTACAAGCCAAGGAGCAAAAGGGAGGAAACACCCACTAACCAAACAAGGCTTAAACCACCATTTTTAGGACTGAAAACAGAGTTTTTATAGTTGAAAATCAGCCTAAAAACAGTTTGAAAAGATGGCAAAACAAGTGTTCAAAGCAAGCTTAAAGAAGGTAAGTATTATACCTTTGAAGCAAAGAGCACTCTAGGTACAAATGATACACCAAATCAAGCTAAAACCACCTTTTGAAGGTCAAACAAAGCCCCAAGGAATCTCAGCCCCAGGACAAGCAATATCTTTACTTCTATGCACAAAATGGCAAGGGGAAAAGAATTCTAGAGAGAGAGGGAGGATTTTGCTCACAAATTTTCTAGAAAGAGAGAGGATTTTTTAGAGAGAGAGGCTCCCACAATTGCTCTCCTCTCAATATATGAGATATGGCATCCATATATAGCAAAAAGAGAGCATTTCGTCGAAATATCTGAATATAGAGACAACTCGAGCATTTGGAAGACAGCTGGAGCAAAAAATCTTCAAATTCTAAGCATTCTAGACATTTCTGGCCGACCCGCCATCTTTTTGGCCGACCTACTACTAATGATGGCCGACCGGCCGCTTCCGTGGCCGACTGCAAATTCTGCTATGCAGGTCTAATTTCAAATGGGCATAACTCCTTCATCTAGACTCCTTTGCAGGTCATTCTTGTCCCTAAATTGTAGCCCCGGAAGTCTTATTTCCAATGGTGGCAGCCTCACATCAAAATTCCAAGTGTGCTAAGAGATATCCCTCTTTTAGTGAAGACTACTCAATTTCGGTCCAACCGGATTGATGCCAAACTTCAACCAGCCATATCTCCCTCATCTGGCCTCGACGTGAGAAGATTCTTGAATGAAAAATGAAGCCCTAGAAGTCTTCTTTCCAATAGTGGTGGATTCATAGCTGAAATCCAAGTATACAAATGGATAGGCCCAATTTAGCGAGGGCTGCTTGACTCTCTCTTAATGGTTCATGCACATCTTCTTCCCCAACTTGGTTTCTTCCCTCTCCTCTTCTTTTCTTCAACTCCAAACCTCTAAACAAGATGTTTTGGAAGATTTTTCAAAGAGTTCAACTCTCTTTCATTCATTTCCACTTTGTCTTTGCTCGGTTTACCAAAAGCGCAATATTTAACAAAATGCGAGCCTCGGAACATCGTAGAAACTTTTTTTCAAAAATGTTTTGAAAGAGAGGGTTTTAAGGTCTAAAGTCTTTGGTCAAAATAGTTTTAGTCCAAAATGGGGTGTAAGGTTGGGACTTGACTCTCTCCTTGCCGAAGAAATTGATCCTTTGCACAGCATAGCCTACACCATCAAATAAGCAATCAGTAATGCCCAAGTCTTAAGGGCGGTCAAAAATGGAGTGTTTACACCTACATATCCTGAAGATAGGAATCAAGCCTTATGTAGTTCGGTTCAGGTTCACTCAGGTTTCAACACTCTCCTTTTATGCTCTAACTTTTGCCAAGGTCGCCCTTTCTGGGTTTCCAACCTTGCGAGCTTAGTTTTTCTTATTTCAAATTTTTTGTGCTCTAACTTTTGCCTGGGTCGCCCTTTTGGGTTTTTGGCCTAGTGAGCCTCTCAAAGATAGTATTTCTTCAACTTGTCCATGTTGATAGGTTTGGAGAACTTGAGGCCATCTAAATCCATAAGAATGACAGCTCCACCAAACCAGATAGATTTGATGTTATAAGGACCAGTCCAATTAGATCTGAACTTGCCCCTAGAGTCATGGATGGGAGCTTGGTTGTCTTTGAGCACCAAATCCCCTTCTTCTAGATTCCTAGACTTAACTTTCTTGTTGAAAGCCCTAGCAATTTTGTGCTGATAACCTTGAACATGGTACAGTGTTTTCAGCCTTCTTTTGTCGAACAACATAAGTTCTTCAAACCTACTCTGCTGCTAATCTGCTTCAACTATTTGGCACTCAGCCTTCACCCGCAGCGATGAAACCTCAACTTCGATTGGCAGAACTGCCTCCATCCCATAAACTAGAGAATACGGAGTTTCCTCAGTAGAAGTTCAAATTGATGTAATGTAGCCCCAAAGAGCAAATTGCAGCTTATCTGGCCAGTCCCTGTAGGTTTCCACCATTTTCTGTAGAATGTGCTTGATGTTCTTATTGGCAGCCTCAACTACTCCGTTGGTTTGCAGCCTATAGGTGGATGACTTATGAAACGCCACGTTGTACTTCTCCAATAAGTTGATCACTTACTTCTTGACGTGGGAACCATTATTCGAGATGATCTCATTCGGGACCCCATACCGGCGGATAATGTTATTCCTGATGAACTTAGCTACATGTGATGCTTTCAGCACTGCATAGGATTGGGCCTCGACCCACTCTGTAAAGTAGTCTATCGCCACCAAGATGTACTCATGCTTGTTCGACCCGTTCGAAGTAACTGCCCCAATAACATCAATTCCCCAGACTGAAAATGGCCATGGTGAAATCATGTTGTACAGCTTCGACGGTGGGATGTTCATGCGATTTGCATAGATCTGGCATTTGTGGCATCGCCTAACAAAATCGATACAATCCTACTCCATAGTTGACAAGTAATAACCCTATCTGAGAATCTTCTGAGCTAGCATCACTCCGCTCATGTGCGATCCACACTCTCCTCCGTGGATGGCCTCCATCAGGTGCTTTGGCTCTTCAGTATCAATACACAGTTTATAAATTCCCAGATGACCTCGTTTGTACAATTTACCCCCACAGATGATAAACTGAGCAGCCATTCGCCAAATTGCCCTCTTATCTTTGGCATTTGCCCTTGGTGGATAAGCCTCCTTTTACAAAAAGTTCCAGATGTCAAAGTACCAGCGGTTCTGATCTTGTACTTCATCTATCGCAGCGATTAGCTCGTAGGCCAACACATACCTCTGTTCAATAATGATTGGACGCATCCGGACTCCCAAAGGGATGTTTATCATGGAAGATAGAGTTGATAAAGTGTCTGCGAACCTGTTGCTCTCTCTTAACAGATGCGAAAAGGTTAACTTCTCAAACCTAGGAATTAGAACGTCCAGGGTTTGGTCATAAATTTTCATCATTTCTTCTTTAACCTTCTAGTCTCCTTTTGCTTGAGACACAACTAGGTTCGAGTTCCCGATGACATCCAACCTTTTTGCCCCTAGTTCTAGGGCAGCTTCTAAACCAGCGATACATGCCTCGTATTCTGCTTCATTGTTTGATACCTTGAACCGGAGTTTGAAAGCTAAAGGTATATGAGAATTGTCAGGTGCTATCAGCAACCCCTCTATCCTATACCCGTACTGGTTAGACGCTCCATCAAAGTATATAGTCCAAATCTCTTCTTCGACATGCAGAATGGCCTCATCTGGGAATAGATACTCTACTGCTTCATCTCCCTCTACTAGGTGATCGGCTAGGAACTCCGCTACTGTTCTCCTTTTCACAGACTTGCGAGTCATGTACTTCAAATCAAATTCGGAGAGAAGAAGCAACCGACGGGCTAGCCTACCCATAAGTGCTGGTTTCTCGAAGAGATATTTGATGGGATCTAATCTCAAAACCAGAATTGTAGAGTGAGCTAACAGGTAGTGCCTCAACTGCCTGGTAGTTCATACCAAGGCCAAACAAGCCTTCTCCAGCGGAGTGTAACGGGTCTCATATTCCAACATTTTCTTGCTCAGGTAATAAATGGCCTTCTCCACTTTATCCTCAGATTTCTACGCAAGCATGCAGCCCATTGTCATGTCGGTTACTGATATATACAATATCAACGATTTTCTCGGCTCTAGCGGTGACAACACGGGTGGGTTCTGTAGATATTGCTTGATCTGCTTAAAAGCAACCTAGCATCGGTCATCCCATTGGAGTTTCTTTCTTTAGGAGACCAAATAATGGTTCACAAGTCAAGGTTAATTTTGCAATAAACCGTCTTATGAATTACACTTTACTCAAAAAGCCTCGCACCTCCTTTTCAATCCTTGGTGGTGGCATTTCTAAGATGGCCTTGATCTTGGAAGGATCGACTTCGATGCCGCTTTGTGTAATCCAGAACCCCATCATTTTCCCTGCTGTGACACCAAAAGTACATTTCGAGGATTGATGCATAACCGATACTCTCTGATCCATTGGAAAATTTTCTTCAAGGCGGTGTAGTGGCCTTCTCTTTCCTTGGACTTGACAATCATGTCGTCCACGTACACCTCAACCTCTTTGTGGATCATATCATGCAAGATAGTGGTCGCAGCCCGTTGATAAGTAGCCCTAGCATTTTTCAAACCGAACAACATCACCCTATAGCTGTAGGTCCCCCACGGGGTGGTGAAGGCAGTCTTCTCCCTATCTTCGGGTGCCATCAAGATCTGGTTGTACCCGAAAAATCCGTCCATAAATAAGAGCAGCGCATGCCCCGCGGTGAAGTCCACCAATTTGTTGATCTGCGGCAGAGGAAAGTCGTCCTTCAAACTGGCTTTGTTTAGATCTCTGAAGTCCACACATACCCGAATTCTACCATCCTTCTTCAGCACCGGAACTCTGTTGCCAACCAAGTAGGATACTCAGATACTAACAGGAACCCTACATCAATTTGCTTGGTGACCGCTTCCTTGATTTTCAGAGCCCAATTAGGGCGTATTCTCTGAAGCTTCTGCTTGACGGGTCGGGCCTCAGGGTCAAGAGGGATCAGGTGCTGTACAATCTCTGAATCGATTCCGGGCATGTCTTCACAGGACCACGTGAAAACATCTTTCAAATCTTTTAATAAAGCGACTAAGCGCTCGCGTTCCTCCGAAGACAATGTGCACTCGATCTGGACCGGATGTGGATCCTTCTCAGTACCAACATTAATTGAAGTGATTTCATCAACCAAAGGTTTTACAAACCTCTCCTCCTCTTGATCAATCAAATGTTTCAAAACCGGAGGAATTTCCTCCTCATCGTTTTCATCAAAGTTTTGAAAGTCCTGATTAATGCAATATACTAATGGCACAAAAAATTACTCAAAAGCAACAACAGTACCATTCTCATTAACAATTTCCAATTAAATGATTCTTGATTACAACCGACTCAAAAGAAAATGAAAAAGGCGACCTGGACAACACAACGGCATCTGGGTTATCAACCCCAGGAATACCAAACTCTGACTCAGAAGAACTGGAATCGATTACGACTCCGGACTACGGAATCGATTCGATTCACTACGACCAGAAGCGCTAGACAAAAAGCCTTCCTCGTACTGCCAAACAAGAGAGGGTGCAGTAGATGCATCCAGAATGCTGGAAGAAAGGCCCACAGCCAGTTGGTGTCTAATCATGGAAATAGAGAAATCATCCCCGAGCACTCGGTATGATCGAGGATCGAGAGGAGACAAGCGTATTGCTCCCATCTCAAAATCTGTGCCATCGGATGCATCCTCTTTGCCTTTGTTGACCTCGGTGGTGGGTCGATCTACTCTTGATAACTTCATCCCACAGCAGCTTAAGTCAAAAAGATCTCAAAAGCCGCAAACGCTTCTCACGAATTAGCCATGGCTTTAGAAAGCATAAAATAAATCTTTCCCTCCCAGACAAAGTGGCCATTCAGGGTTCCTTGGATAGGTCTATGCACTAACTCATAGTGTTTCCCAGCTTGTTTAGCCTTACCTCTTCCAGCCATCTCCTTTCCCTTTCTCACCCAGTCCTCTTTGGTAGGCATGTAACCTAGACCAAAGGTATGAGGGTTGTGCGGCACTTCTGCCAATGCAGCGACGCCCTTTCGGCCACTCCTTCCAATCCTATCTGGGCACATGTTGAAGTTTTTCATGAGGTAAATAAATTGCGCCGGCATCTGATCCCTCATCAACGGCTAGAATCTCTTGCACTACGAGCCTCGGCCAAGGTGAACCAGACGAGAAGACATCCTCATCCCGCATGCAATTTCCAAGATCAGTGTAGTAACCTCCATCGGCGGATGTATGGAAGAGTTCCCAAAAACAATTGCTACCCCCTTCCTATGGGGGTATTTCAGCATCTAGTGTAAAGTGGAAGAGACAGCTCTTACTTGGTGCGGCCACGGCCATCCAAGGAGTAAGTTGAAGGTGGCTGGAACATCCAGAACATGAGACTCGTTGTCCTGTTGGGCCGGGCCAACTTGAGTTCTGATCTGCACTAGCCCCATCACTTCCCGGCTGGTATTGTCATAAGCCCGAATCACCTGGGGAGTTGGTACGAAATATGCGGGCTTCAACCCAATAGCACAGGCCGTACACGACGGGCACACATTTATTGTAGATCCCGTATCAACTAAGACAATTCGTATCCACTTCTCTTTACACTCCACAAAAATGTATAACGGCTTGTTGTGCTTAGAGCCCTCAGGTGGTAATTCTTTATCTGTGATGATCAAAGTCGGTGAAGCGCCACCCGAGAACACCAGTCCTGGCCTTTCGAGAGTTGTATCAATAAAAAGCTTAGCCTTGTCCATCGCTGATAGGACAACTTGTCTATGCACCCGCGAGGCCATGAGCAATCCCCAGATGGAGATGTCTGCTTGAATCTTTTTTAGCTGCTTCAGTACAGCGTCCTCCTCCAACAGTTTGTCCTTCTACTTTTCTATCTCCTTGTCTTTTCCGGATGCCTCTAGCTGGTCTAGGTGTAGGGGCTTAAAATACCACCCACTCCGGGTGATGTGGCCGACTTCTTCGGTATACCACGTATCATCCGAGAGATTCTGTCCCCAGTCCTCATTAGTATGGCCCAGATGCAAATCATCGTCTTCTCACCACATTCCCTCAGCAACCGACAAACAACTATCCAATTCCACTGTAGTCGTTTCCATGTTCACAACACATTCTGTCCCCATAGGGGCCTTGACTTTTCTATCCCTCTGATCAGTCTCGATCGTTTCTTGTTCAAACCACTTCAGCATGGCCTCTTGTTCTGTGTCAACTGTACAAATGCTGCTCAATTCTGAAGCACAATTATTAAATGTCGGTGTTCTTCGGCTACTCCCCTGTGTTATCGACCGTTCTGGCCATTGCAGATGTTCCTGTTTCTGACTATCCCTATTTCGACTAAAACTCCTCATCAACATCTGGCTCATCACTAAGCCACCCTGCATTATCTGTTGATCCATTCAGGTTAAACCAGTTGACGCGCACATCTCCCGGATCCTATTCATTGAAAGACTATAGATTAGCAATGTCCTACTCAAGCTTTGCTAAATCATCCAGCCCCTGACTTGGCACGTCTTCCCAGACTACATTCACCTCAATTTTCCCCAAAAATTCCACCTTCGGCTTGGCCTGATCAACCGGCGCAATAAAGCGGCAAGGGTTGTATTATTCTTCAGTTAAGTTTGCAGAGCCCTCAGGTGTGCCCTCTTCTATCACAGCCACCACCATGGGTTCAAGTTAGGATATTGACGTGCTCATTATGCACAAGTCTGTGCATTTTGGAATGAACAATGTCGGCCTAGGCAGGTGGGAAATAGTGATGTATATGCTAGGGTCGTATGGGACGGCCATTGTTTGGATCAAGTTTACTTGCTTGGGTGGATGAGGGGGTTGGTTATGTGGTGAAAGGGGGTTTGTGGTGACATTTGGCTTCTCAGGAGGCGCTATAACTTTATTGTCAATGACATCTTGAATCTCATGACGAAGTCTAAAGCACAAATCAGTATCATGCCCATGCTGCTGACGGAAGGCACAATACTTGGCTGGGTTGTGTGTAGGAGGGAGAGGATTTGGCAATGGGCATGGTTCCAGGGGCTTCATATGCCCTTTTCTAATCAGGATCCTCAAGGCCACAAACAGAGACATGTAAAGTGGGGTGAAAACCCTTTGGCCCCAAGGTGGGTACTTTGTAGGTTGTGTGGTGGCTCTAGATGAGCCGTAAAGTGTGGCTATTTTTGGTGTAGTGGCGACCATACCGACGTCGAGAGGTCCTCGTTATTTGCATTGCTACTAAATATCTGCATTGAACTACGGGTAAAGGCCCTCTTGGTGCTCTTTCTCCTGGTCAATCAGACCCTGTTTTATTGCGACTTCTATCTGTACCCCAATCTCATGCAGATCAGTAAAGGTAGGGAGGGGTAAGACAATCATCTTCTGCTTGACTGGTTGCAGATTCCGCATGACCATCCTTATTTGGTCTTTCTCAGCTGGCCTAGTGGTCATAAAGGAGGCCTTGGCCCTCCACCGGGTAATGAAGTTAGAGAAGCCCTCATTCGGCTCTTGCCTAGTTACCTCGACATCACGAGTTGTGACCTCGATTTGTGTATTATATGAATATTAGGCAATGAAGGCCTCGGCCATCTACTTCCAATTCCTCTTCACTAAATCCTCCAGTTTAGCATACCAGATGGCATAATACGGCGGTCCACCAAGAAAGGATAGCTTTGCGATCTAGTCGTGCCCATGAGCCGCCGAATGCTTGAAAATAGCTCCAAGTGGGCAATAGGATCGCCCGAGCCGTCGAAGCAGTCTATGTGAGCCATTTTAAGTCTATCCGGTAATGCCACCGCTGAATCTGTGTAGCCGTCGTCTACATCTGGGGTCGAGGTGACTCCTTGAGCTCGCCAATGACTTCTCGAGCTTGCTCACTTTCAGCGATAGGATCGACCTCAAACTTCGAACGGTGCATTCGTTGGCTAAACAGCTGCTGAGGTGCGAGGTGGGTCTGGCCCTACTAGGATGTCCGTATTCTCATAGACATTAGCTACTTCCCCAAGTATTGGAACCCTAGGTGTGGGTGGGTGTGAAGTAGTTGCTGCTGCATGTTGTGGTTGTTGATCTATTCTTTGTTGAGCTCGGCAATTACCTCAACACGCTAGGCTACAACCTCTGTTTGTCGAGCGGTAACCTCTGTTTGGCGAGCAACGTCTCATTTGTGTTGCCTCGATAGTCTGCTAGAGTTGACGCATCATTCCTCCATCTTGTTGATGGCTGCGATCGTGAGCCGTTATATATTCCCTCTCTAAGGTAGAAGCGAAAATTGAACTTCACGAGCATGAGATAAGCGATGGTAGTGAATTATGTCGAACTCTCCTCCATCTTGGAACTGGGGTGGCAAGCAAACACGGTTGTCTCTCACAAGATCCCGGATCGATAAAGTCTCCTTACTCTTGTCGAGAGTGCTTGGAGTAATCATCTCGTCGAAGCAATGATGAAAATACTACCTTGCAAAAAGAAAAATAAAGCAAAAAAAACAACAATCGGCAAGCTCCGCGGCACCTTGGCTTAGATAAAGACAACACAGTTGAAATCATAAAATTTGGACAATCGTACTCAAACAGCGATTTACGCTCCCAAATTTTCTGCCAAACTGCGATACCCTCAAACACCGATGTCCTCAGGGCGGATGCAGGAACTTATGGCCCCCGATACATACATTCACTTGAGACACACTTTCCTAACGGCACATATCAAGCAAGTAAGAGCCAAAAACACCCCCTATGGTGGGAGTAGGGTTTTACCTCTCCTGGATTTAGAAATCGAGGGTAAAGGTTTTCACCTACCTGCGCATGCAATTTCAGAAACAATCCCTACATTGAATTGAGCAACACAGCCCATAGTTTGGAATAGTCTACATAACCACGATAATGCCAACTAGGTCAATTGGTCAAAAGAGTGCCTTAACAGACCACCTAATATACCTCCGCTCCAAACAGAAGTGAAAAGGAGGAGGATCAAGCAGTACGAAATAGTGAATCTGAAATCACATGGTTTGTGTTCCCGCCGTGGTAGAGGAAACTTTCATAGCAAATCGACCTTATAGCACACTTTTCCAAGCAAGCCTCACGACAAACCATTGAGGAATAAACGGAATGGCAAACATTCTTTGTGACTTAGAAGCGCACCAATGCAAAATCATGATACAAAAGAAACTACATAAATGTAGATAAAACAACATATTATGAGTTCAAGTCAAGTTCTCCTAAATCTGACAGCGGAGGTTGCGAAGCGTAAGACCACAGCTTTTCTTAAATGCGCCTACCTTTGGAAGATGTGCGAATGGTCTTACTACAGATTCGGGCTCCTGTCACGATTCACGAATCCTAATCTCACAAAGTGCAATATGAGACTAATAAATGACATGAAAGAGAGTCCAATCACGGCAAATCATTTTTTGGAAAATAGATTTTGAATCAAATAATGCCAGCTGGACTACTTTGCTAGATTATGAAGTCACCACCTAAATGTTTTGTTTGGAAAAATTTGAAACCACGGTCCCCAGACCCAAAAGGCCACGTAATAAAATCATCGCAAAGTTGCCTCGGCTCGGGAACTGGAGTACGAGAGGGAAGGTCTGAAAATAGGCACTTGCTTTCATAGATCAAATCGACCTCTACTATCATGATATATTGTTTGCATAAACCTCATGTGTTCTTAT